>LPNX011055994.1:78661-187028 GCA_001517045.1 Pseudotsuga menziesii | reverse complement strand
TCCTCCAAAATTAATCAATATTATTTTATTATTTTAACTATTATTTTATTATTTTCCTTAGGAGGCCCATTTTAGACCCCAAAATTCCTCTAATGGATTAAATGTTTAGTAGTGAACTGATAGAGATTGTAATCATTTAGTTATTTGAAATATTGAATCTGTAATTGATGAAAAATAATCCTACCTGTGTTTTTCCACGTTTGGAATGGACCAGACCGTACTCTAGCATAGGTAGTATATTTTAAAATAGATGAAGGATATGATATAAATCTGAAATGAATAGAGTTATTATGTATTTCATAATATTGGAATCATTTCTTTCTGCATGTAGTTGTTTTTAGAAAAGAATATTAATCTGTCTTGTTAAGTTTATTGTTTAAACCAAATTGTTGTAATAATAATTCTAGCAAATAAATAACCATAATACTCTACAGGTAGTAGGTTTATTGTATTAGCAAGTTATTCCAATAAATAGTGTTGATGTATATGTAACTTCGGAATGTATTCTTCTATGTATTGTAATCCGATGTTTATTTTGAGATGTTTCTATTATGTATTTGAGTCATGTTGTCATGCCCCGATGTTCCGATCAGGAGGTCAAGTCATTGTTGAAGTCCCCACAGTTTCGGGGCACTTGAGTTATTATACACTAATTAAGGTGTAGGCTCGAGTAAGTAAGTGTTAAGTTGGGCCGACATGATTGAGTGCACTTCAAGTGAACGGAAGAATAAAAATAGAGAGTGAGACTCTCTATTTAACACACATCATTCACTCTCACTCAAGTGTGGCGCATTAGTGAGGAAGGAAATACTGGGGCTAGACAGAAGAAGAAGAGTACTGCTTTGAGGCTTTTACTGTTTTATGCTGATTCTATCTCTGAGGAAGTTGTGGGGTTTTCTCCTTTATGGTTTCCCCGAGAAAAACTCTTTGTGTCTCTTGTCTCTTTTTATGTGCTTGTGTTTGATTGATGTACTTGTTATTCTCTCAGTAAAGATCCTAATATAATGCTAGCTTAATGTTGAAAAACTAACATGGAATCAGAGCTAACCTGAGAAGAAGACACTGTGCAGCTGCAGGAACTAGGGCTTCCTAGTTTGTGGATATTCCTCCAAATATTTTCAGCAAAAGTAAGGTGGAATTACTCTCCTTCTTAGGGCGCATCTTTCTGTCGAAACAAAATCGAATTCTGAGGTTTTTCAGTTTTGGACCTGTCACTGGGGTCGGAAATTAGGGCTTTCTTACAGAAGAGGAATTTTTCAGTGAGCCCAGGCCTGGATTGATGTACTCCCCAAAATCGAAGTTAGGAACAAATTTGAAGGCATTTGGGTGGACAGAACTCTGGAAAAGCAAAACCCTAGTTTGCTCCTGAACCAGCTCTATAGGATTTCAGCTCAAGTTTCAGATCCGACATCTTGAACCTGGTAAGATATAAAAGATTTTGTATTTCCATTTGAGGTTCTCATTTAAAGATGTCTCATCATACCAAGCTTGATGAAAAGCTTGAGGGAGCTGAAAACTTCTGAGCCTGGAAGTATAGGATCTCCCTGGTCCTGGACGAAAATGAGTTGGACTCTTACATCAATGAGGAGATTCCAGTTCCAGAGGTAGATGAGGCTAAGGCCTTGCATAAGAAGAATATGGTTATGGAAAATAGGATCATTGTTGATTCTATTAAGGATAACCTTATCCCACAGGTGTCCTCTCTCAAGACACCTAAAGCTATGTTTGATGCCCTAACCAAATTGTTTGAAGGAAACAACATCAATCGAAAGATAACCCTGAGGAACCAATTGAAGAATGTGAAGATCCCGAATGCAGAAACTATCCAGTCCTACTTCACAAGGGTTTCTCAGATCAAGGAACAATTAGAAGCTGTTGATGAAGAAGTGGAAAATGCAGAGATTGTGATGACTACATTGAATGGCCTTCCTAGGACATGGGATGCTTTTATCCAAGGAATCTGTGCTAGAAAAAAGTTAGTAAAATTCAGTAGACTATGGGAAGAATGTTCTCAAGAAGAATCACAGATAGCAGCTGATGAAGAGAAGATGGGAATTGAATACCAAGCCCTCACAGCTCACTCCAAGAAGGAAAGAAGAAAACCTCATAACTCCAAAGGTAAGAGCTCTCACTATAAAAGGGATCTATCTATATTTAGATGTTATAAATGTGATGAAAAGGGAAACTTTGCTAAATATTGTCCTAAGAGAAAGAACCACTCTAATAAGAAGAAGAGAAACAAAAGAAGACATCATGCTCATGCTGCAGAGGATGATGAACCATCCAGAAAGAGATCCAGATACGAAAGTGAATATTCTTCAAGCGAGGATGAATATGTTCTGATATCAGCTCTCACAGGTAACATTACTCATGGTAGTGATGATTGGATTATAGACATTGGGGCTTCCAAACATATGACAGGATTCAAGGAATTTTTTGTAAGACTGTTAGAACATGAATCACCTCACAAGGTGAAACTAGGAGATGACTACCAATATCCAATAAAAGGTATTGGGGAATATTCATACAAGCTAGAATCTGGTAAGTCTCTAACAATGAAAGAAGTATTATTTGTTCCAGGACTCAAGAAGAACCTTCTATCCATCTTAGCATTAGATGCAAAAGGAATGCGGGTTGCATTCATAGATGTTCAAGTCATCATGTGGCCAAAAGGAAAGACTATCAATGATGCGGTAGTGATTGGAGAACAAGAAGGAGGCTTGTACAAATTGAAGGGCCATCCAGAACAAGCCTTGATCCAGACACAGTATAGCCAAATGAGCTTTGGCATAGAAGACTTGCACATGTACATTACAGAGCACTACCTATTGCAAGTAAAGCTGTTGAAGGTCTTCCAGAAATTCAAGCAAAACATGATGCAGTATGCAAAGGATGTGCAAAAGGAAAGAATACAAAGAAGACATTTCCAAGGAGTGAAAGAAAAGCCAAAAGTATTCTAGAAATCATCCACTCCGATGTATGTAGTCCTATGTCATCAAAATCACTTAACGGGTATGCATACTATGTTTCTTTTATTGATGATTTTTCTAGAAAGACATGGATTTACTTTATGAAGAATAAAGATGAAGTATTCAGCAAGTTCAAGGAATTCAAAGCCTTGATCGAAAACCATACTGAAAAGAAGATAAATACCATTCGATCAGATAATGGTGGAGAATTCACTTCGAATGAATTCAAAGAGCTATGCAAAGAATCAGGGATTAAGAGGGAGTTATCTACTCCTTATAATCCACAATAGAATGGGGTTACAGAACGGAAGAAAAGAACTATCATGGAAGCCACAAGAGTTATGCTTCATGATCAAGGTCTACCTATGCATCTTTGGGCTGAAGCTACCAGAATAGTGGTGTATGTGCAGAACCGTCCTCCACATAGAGTACTCAAGAACAAGACTCCTGGAGAAGTCTTCTCCGGCAAGAAACCAGAAGTCATCCATCTCAGAATATTCGGATGTCCCATGTACATACACATTCCAAAAGAGAAGAGAACAAAATTAGATCCTTCAGGAAAGAAGGGAATATTTGTGGGATACTCTGAAAGCTCGAAGTCTTATAGAATCTACTTTCTAGGATACAAGAAGATTGACATCAACAGGGATGTGACATTTGATGAAAGCATAGCTTACAACAAATCTAGAAAGAGACCTGCTGAAGAACCTGAAGAAGCGAAAGTAGAAGTACCCAGAATTCATGATACAATCATGGACAAAGAAGCTCAAGAAGAAGATCGAGAGTTTGAGGAACCACAAAAACCTGTAGATCCACCTTTGGAGAAGAACTCTCATAAGAGGAAACCTGCTTGGGTACGTGAACTTATTCAAGGTGTGGAAAGATATGGGGCTCCAGAAGAGAATCATAGAGAAAGGAAAAGAACCAGATCAAATTCCGGGTATGTAGCTTTACTATGCGATTTCATTGATAAAGAACCTTCCAGTTATGAAGAGGCGGCAAAACAGAAAGAATGGAAGGATGCTATGATCAAAGAATATCAATCGATAATGAAGAATGTTGTTTGGGATGTTGTCCCAAGACCAAAAGGGAAGTCAGTTGTCACTTCCAAATGGATCTACAAGATCAAGCATGTTGCAGATGGTAGCATTGAAAATTATAAGGCAAGATTTGCAGCTCGAGGATTCTCTCAAAAAGAGGGAATAGACTATGAAGATACCTTTGCACCTGTAGCCAGATACACTTCCATCAGATCAGTACTTACTCTGGCTGCAGTGACGAAGTGGAAGATACACCAAATGAATGTCAAGACTGCCTTCTTGAATGGTGTAGTAGAAGAGGAAGTGTATGTAGAACAGCCACTCGATTTTGAGACACATGATAGAGAGTATGATGTATGCAGACTGAAGAAATCCCTATATGGTTTGAAACAGGCACCCAGGACCTGGTACGGCAGGAATGATAGCTTTCTATCCAGTTTGGGATTTACCAAGAGTAAAGCAGATTCCAACCTTTACTACAAGGTTGAAGATGGCAACCCAGTGATGTTCCTACTATATGTAGATGATCTATTTGTGACAGGCATGGATGGTTTGATTGCTGATACGAAGAGAAAGCTTGCTGCTGAGTACAAGATGAAGGACTTAGGGATGATGCATTATTTTCTAGGTATGGAGGTATGGCAAAGTACAGATGGAATCTTCCTTGGACAATGGAAGTATGCAATAGATATCTTGAAGAGATTTGGGATGATGGACTGCAAGAATATGGCCACACCTATGGAATCAAACCTAAAACTATTGAGTGATGCTTCATCAGAGTCGGTTGATGCTACTATGTATCGTCAAATGATTGGGTCATTGATGTACCTGACGAACAAGAGACCAGACGTTTTCTTTGTTGTGAACACCTTGATCCAGTACTTGACAAATCCGAGGAGTGTTCACTTGACAGCTGCAAAGCATATTCTGAGGCACCTGAAGGGTATAGTTGATTATGGACTCAAGTACGATGTGAATCAGAAGATTAACCTGGAGGGTTATTATGATTCAGATTGGGCAGGTAGTTCCATTGATAGGAAGAGTACTTCAGGATGTTGCTTCAGTTTGGGATCAGGTGTGATCTCTTGGTTAAGTAGGAAGCAATCCTGTGTGGCACTGAGTACAGCTGAAGCAGAGTATGTCGCAGCTTGTTAAGCTAGTTGTGAGGTAGTATGGCTGCAAAAGCTACTGTCTGATATATTTGATATCCAGTTGGATGCTACTTGTATACATTGTGACAACCAGAGTTGTGTGAAGTTGTCAGAGAATCCAGTGTTCCATGACAAGTCGAAGCATATCGAGATCAAGTATCACTATATCATAGATATGGTACAGAGAGGAGCAGTGAAGCTCCTGTATGTTGCGACAAGGGAACATATAGCTAATGTATTGATAAAGCCATTGGCTAGGATGAAGTTCGAGTACTTTAGAGAGAGACTTGGTGTTCTCCAGATCGAGGCTTCCTCCCAGAGAAAGTGATGAGACCCATAGCCATTCTAACATGGTGAGAGGATTGGTTCCTTCCATGGTCAGATGTAAGGGCTGAGCCATTCTGTCATGGTGATAGGTTTGCTCCCTTCCATGTCAGATATGAGTGCTGGCCATTCTGTTGAGTAGGACAGATGTAAGGGCAATTGTCATTCTAGGAATGGAGGCACCTGGTCAGTTACCAGGAACACTCAGTGTAGGACTGAGTAGCCATTCTGATGTGATAGAGGGATGTTTTCCCACTTGATCAGATGTAAGGGATGAACCATTCTGTTCATGGCTAAATGATTTAGTTCCTTCCATGTCAGATGTGAGTGTTGGCCATTCCGACAAGTAGGTCGGATGTAAGGGCAACTGGGGGCCATTCTGATATGACTGCTGGGATGTGTTCTCGTACGATCAGATGTGAATGCAAGCCCTTCCATCACTGTGAGTAGGATGTGTTCCAACCTAGATGGATGTAAGTGCAGAGCCTTTCTGGAGCGACTGAGGGATGTGTTCCCACGTGCTCAGATATAAGTGCTGAAATCTCTCACCACTGTGAGTAGGATGTGTTCCGACCTGGATGGGAGTCTTTCATCATTGTGAGTAGGATGTGTTCCAACCTGGATGAAAGTGGGAAAATCTTCCATCACTGTGAGTAGGATGTGTTCCAACCTGGATGGGAGTCTTTCATTAGTGTGGTAGGATGTGTTCCCCTGGATGGTTGTGCCTTTCTGACGAGTAGGTCAGATGTAAGTGCTAAGCCTTTTCATAGATGTTAGTGATGGGATGTCCTATCATGATGGTGAATGTGAGTGCTGGGCCATTCTGATGTGATTATAGGATTGGTTCTTATATGATCAGATGTGAGTTCTAGGCATGCCTTTCTGATGAGTAGGTTAGATGTAAGTGCTGGGCGAATACCTACATGATGGGTAGGCCTACAACCAGCATGAAAAAGGGCTGGCTCTGTAGAACTTCCTGTGACAAGAAGAATCATGAAATAGCATTAGTGATGATCCAGATCGAGTGATGATATAGATCCTGTCTAGTGATGATGATCCAGATCACGTGATGATCCAGATCCAGTCCAGTGATGATGATCCAGATCGAGAGATGATCCAGATCTAGTGATGATGTTCCATGATGATCCAGATCGAGAGATGATCCAGATCCGATGATGACTTGAAGCCGATGATGACTTGAATACGAAGATGACTTGAAGACGAGATGATCCAACTGATACAGAGAAGAAGACTAGTGCTGAAAAATATGTCGAAAGAATACCTTCCTAGTTAAGAGGGAGTGTTGATGTATATGTAACTTCGGAATGTATTCTTCTATGTATTGTAACCCGATGTTTATTCCGGGATGTTTCTATTATGTATTTGAGTCATGTTGTCATGCCCCGATGTTCCGATCGGGAGGATTAATAATGTAAACAAGTCATGTCAAGTCATTGTCGAAGTCCCAACAATTTCAGGGCACTCGAGTTATTATACACTCATTAAGGTGTAGGCTCGAGTAAGTAATTGTTAAGTTGGGCCAACATGATTGAGTGCACTTCAAGTGAACATAGGAATATAAATAGAGAGTGAGACTCTCTATTTAACACACATCATTCACTCTCACTCAAGTGTGGCGCATTAGTGAGGAAGGAAATACTGGGGCTAGACAGAAGAAGAAGACTACTGCTTTGAGGCTTTTACTATTTTATGCTGATTCTATCTCTGAGGAAGTTGCGGGGTTTTCTCCTTTATGGTTTCCCCGAGAAAAACTCTTTGTGTCTCTTGTCTCTTTTGATGTGCTTGCGTTTGATTGCTGTACTTGTTATTCTCTCAGTAAATATCCTAGTATAATGCTAGCTTAATGTTGAAAAACTAACAAATAGGTTATTATTCTTATACAATACTTTACTTTGTAATTTTACCTTTAACCTGTAACAGAGGCAGTAAAAATAACTCAGATAAAAACCACTCTATTATTTTCTGTTAAGTAAAGATTTAAAAACCAAAACCTCTTTGTTTTTATACTAATGATAATAACTATCTATGTTTACAAATATTTAAACTTTAAATATGGTATTAAGTTAGATACCTTTTATCAAGGCACTTATCAAACCCTAATTATAATGTATTAAATAAAAACAACTATAAATCATGATAATAATCAACATTAAAAGTAAATGATTATTTCAACAAGGAATGGTTCTTAAGTCTTACAAATAGAATGTACATGTAAAAGAGTAATTACAGGGTCGAAAACCCTTATTTTATTCCTTGTATATTTTTAAAGGAAAAATAGGTAAGCTTTTAGAAATAATGTGACTAAATAAACTGAACTAATGCAGACTGGTTACAGCCTATATAAATCAAAGGTATGCGCAGATACAAATTTAGGATATTATAATATAGAGATAATAATATCGACTTAAATAATAATTATTACAATTAAAATAACATACTTAAACAAATTGAAGAGATTTCTTTCAGGAAACCCTAATTTTAAAATACTTGAGCCATTAAATAGAAGCACTGTGACTAAAAATAGTCTCGAATCCTTTAACAGTAAACTAATATAAATTAATAACGTTAATAATTAATTGAATATGGTTAGAAAAAAAAAACTAGCTCATTTATCGAGCAAACAGTTATCCAATATTCATTTACTATCCAAAATAATTACAATCGTAACCTAGGATAAATATATAGCTTATTTTATAATTAGCATTAAAATGAAATTCATTTCATTTACATAGAGTTACAAAATCATACACACACGAAGAAAATCTAAGTCAAAGACAGACTGTCTGAAGGATTTCCCATTGCTTCCATGACCCTGAACGAAAAAATTAAACAAAACTTAACATAGTACAAAATTCAGCTAAAAGCCAAGCACCCATATAGTAATATGTAGTGTTTTTATAAAAAAGTATTAACAAACATATTATTACAACACTGTAAGATATTTCGTAAAGAAGAACTTTACAAGTTATGGCATTGAAGCCGTAGACACCCTACTAAAAGAAAGGGTTAAAACAATAACAAGAACTATTAAACAGAGAACATCAACGCAATACTGAAAATGACATGGCTGTGAATTCTTCCAATTGCAAAGGTTTGTGCAAGCAGGGGGAACCATATTTCGAAACCGAAGCTTACCATGGACCGAACATGGATCCTTTTAAGAAGTGTCACTGTTGAGAGTGGAGGTGAATTTAACGCTGCACATTAAGAACCAAATTTAATTAAAAACAAAAGGATTTATGTGTAGAATGAATATTTCAAACCACTGCTAGTTTTAACTTAGAAATTTACCTTAGCCAAAGTAAAAGTGATGGAGCCACGATGAAATAGCAGCATTGTAAGAAGGGTTAAGCATAACCAAACCCTCATACTCACTGAGGATGGAAACGATGGGGCATGGTTTAAATTACACTAGCAACAATGACAAAGACAAGCCTGGGAAATGGCCACAAAGGAGTCAACAACCATGAAGTTGGAGCTGTAACCAGCATGCAAGGAGTGACAGTAAACTCCCAAACAAAACCTACAATGAAGGAGCTTATCGAACAGTCACATTAAGCTCAACATTCCACATAGTGACAGACCAGGGTAGAAGGACAGTAAAGGAAGCTACAGGCGGGCCATAAAACCAATTACAAGGAGGACAATGAACCCAGACAGAGTAAAAAGGAACCACGATGGAATTTGGGTAGCAGGAGTGAGCTCAAGGCAAGTATGACATGACATATACAGAATTTAGAGCCATCGATACCTGAAATTCACTCACAGCCGCCATAAGAGTTTGCAAAGCAGCCCCAAAGGCCAACGCAAAAGTTAGAATGAGAATAAGCCAAGGGTTATGGTTGATGGTTTTATATACGTCCACTGCATGGCCAAAATATTACCACATGGACACAAAAATATTATTCATGCAATGGGTCAACTCTCCATAGTTCCTTGCGACCAAATCATATCCGAATTATTTTAGCAAATGATATTTTAAACTACGTAAAACTTAGTATTTGCCCGGTGATGATATCTTAATACATATGCATAAATGTATAATAGTTAGACCATCATTACCATGAAGTGGCAACGTTATAATAACGTTGACCTAGCACATGACTTAACTATAATCCCATGATCTGAAAATCATTGTATATCGGTAAAACAATGTTATAAACTATGCTAGTAAAATCATTTGAAATTATATTTCAATAATATAATCTATGCTACTAAATATCATGGGGATAAGTTAAAAGCTTATATTAATAGCTTATCATTGGAATATGTATAATATACATATGTACTAACCCTTTTTAGAATGGTTATAACCCACCAATGAATATAGCAACAATGTTATTTCGATTGCAGTATTTTATTAACTAAGTCGTTACCAATAATAATACAAGCTTTGTATGAAATCATTTTCTCAAATAAATAGTCTAGTTAATTGATGTAAGATAACTATTAGATAGTTATAGTTTCTCTTGCATTGTGGGCATGGATTTTTACAAACCACTTTCAAGTTGAGAACATTGCATAGCATCGTTTGAGTAAATTCTTAAACATGTTGCAAGAGGAACAATGTTAAAACTTATATGTGTTTCATAACAAATAAGTTTATGCAGGTTTATAAGACTTAGGGAAATTTATCAAAGCTAATGATAGTAAACTATAAAGTGGGCAAGGTGAAAACTAAGAACACTGCTATGAACTCTTTTACTTAGTTCAGATCAATAAGATCTTATTTATAGAATTTGGATGTTTCTCATCACTTGGGAAAAATGGTTTTATGTTTAAAACAAAATACTAAGTTTCACATAAGGTAGAAGATTGGCTCTATAATCAAACCACCAATTTTAGAATATTTTTGTAAAAAGAACTTAAATGCGAGAAATGTATCATGGAAATGATAGGATATGCATATTGAAAATAAAAGTTATCAAGTAGATAAGATGAAACGTTCAAGAGCCAAATAAAGTAGTTTACTATCGCTACGTACTCTAAAGGAAGAAATTTCACACTCATCTGAACTTCGTCTACAATAACAACTGAAGAGAACAAACTGTTTTTACCTTGTGAAAGTTGTTTGGATTACAACAACTTATTGACTAAGCTTATTATCTGTAAATAGAAATATTACTAGATGCTTATTGAAAGTAAATATGTTACTCGATCTTTCATACCTGTAAAACCTGTAAGAAAAAGTAAGTTTTTTGCGTTAGCTTAAATGCTAAGTAAGCCCTGGAATCCAAAGATAGTTTCACCTACTTCTCATAAATAAAAAATCATCAGTAAACTGAAAGAAGAAATATTGCACAATTTAAACCTAACTGTTATCCCTCAAGTTGAACCTAGACTACAGGGGTTCAAGCTTAAAGAAATATTTTTCAAAAATAAACTTCAATGAAATCAATATAAAGACTGGGATGGTATGTAATCAAAGCTATAGGAAAATCACACAATCTTTAGAGAACTGTATAACATAAAACAAGACACAAAATCCAATATCAATAGAACTATGATCATGAAATTATGAAATGAGGCTGTCTCTGTTTTTTTAAAAGTTTAAAGGATAATTGTATTTCAACATAAGAATCATTCCAACGGGATTCAATGGACCATATAGAAGATAAATCATAAGAAACACAATTTATAAGATACAAAGACAAATCATAATCATACTCATATCAAGGTAGAACCTGTATTGAAGATGTAGAGTATTTCATATCATACAGAAAGTTATCAAAACTAGATCTTCATAATTCCAATTTCCACCTTCCTGTCTCATCTAGTGACTCCTCTTATATACAATATATCTAATTTTCTAAAATAGCTATCAAATCCTACTTCTATGGATCAAATTGCTTCAGAAATGGAAAAGTCAATCTTCTAAAACTGTCCACCTTAATTATCTAGGGCTCATTCTGATTTTCTGCCTGAATAATTGGATCTAGAATTAATATACTCTACCATTTGGTATTTGTGTTCACACATGGGTTTCTTTGGTGCTTGAACTCGGTTTCAGATCATGGATCCTAGATCCTGTAACTCATGCCAGCCATCTCATCAACGGTTGTGTCCCACATACATGAAGACACTGTATGAATTACAAGTTGCACCTTTACTGATCTTCTTCCAAGGCTATATAATTTGATGTTATTATATGCAAATCTCTGTATATCTCAAAACAATTGTGGGAAAGACCCACCAACGCATGAAAGAGAGCACGTAAGCCAGTTTTGAGACTCTTAAGAGATATGTCTCTAGTTAATTTGCAAACTTTTGTGTGCTTTTATTTCTCTTCCTTGGCTCTCCTCTCTATGATATCAAGAGCAATTTTCCTTTTTGTTAAAGGATCCTTATTATTTGCTTCTGTTTGCACA
Organism: Pseudotsuga menziesii; assembly: GCA_001517045.1. Classification (NCBI taxonomy): domain Eukaryota; kingdom Viridiplantae; phylum Streptophyta; class Pinopsida; order Pinales; family Pinaceae; genus Pseudotsuga; species Pseudotsuga menziesii. The sequence goes on along the minus strand of LPNX011055994.1, from coordinate 175,155 downwards.
CCATCATTCTCTTCAGAACGCTTAATCTCTAATAAATACTTTGCCTCAATTTGTTCATAGGCTTTATTTTTCCTGTCAAATTCGGCTTGATCTTCCTCATACACTTTCTTCTGCTTTAATTCTTCCTGTTGCTTTGCACTAATATTCTGAATAATAGAAGCAAAGATCTTTATACTTTGTAGTGCTATAGTAAATGGAAACTGATCCAGATTGCTATGCCATGGTTGTAGAAGATCGTATATGGGAGGAATAATGGTTTTAGGAAGAGAGGATACTTTCTCCTTCAAATTGCTCTATATAGGGAGAAGGTTCAAGTGCAACCAATTATTTAATGCACTAATATACATTTTTTTGATGTGTAAACAGCTTCTTGGACTGTGCATGCCATTCAGAAATTGGAGGGGTGAAATTGGATTGTTGGTATTAGCCCTAGACTGAGCAACAAAATTATCGATTATACCTTCCATGCTTGAAATCCTTTCCCTCATGGCAGCCAATCTCTCAGATCTAGCCCTTGTGGACCGAAGCTCGGTAATTTCCTGGTGAGATTCCCAATTATCATCTCCTCTCCCCCAAATTCTAACTTCAACATCCAAGTGGGATGATGTTGCTGTAGCATTTTGGGGGGCATAGGTGTTGGATCTAGATTCTGCTCTAAGGAAATTTCATCTTCGTTGCATCTGGCATCTATCTTCCAGACCCTCTCTTTGCAATCTCTGAGCAGTCCTCAAACGATTCAGTATTTGATCAGTTGTAGCACCTAGTAAATTTTCAACACCATTTCCCTTGGGGTTTGCTTCCCACCTATCTCCATGGCCATCTCCATCTCCAGCTATTGCTCCTCTATTTTCAATTTGCACCCTTGAATCTTTCCATGACCTACTTGCCTCCGCTAGCCTCCTGGAAACGGGTCTACCGATCCTCATCCTCTATCTGAAACCCTCGATTCTATGTGCTTGGGGTCGAGGAGGAATATTTTCACCTTGCTCTCCACCATTCTTGCTCTCATTATCTACTATGGGATCGGCATTACCCTTACCCCGGCCGTAAATCGAAGTAATATTCATCTCTGTAACCTCGCCTTTACAAACAGGGCATTATTTAGTATTGGAGTGCACATGAATCCATCGATATAGACAATCCCAACAGAAACAATTCCCACAGGAGGTGACCATAGGCTCCTTGCCCATCTCCAAATAGACATTGCATTCGAAATTTGAAACGTTGTTGCTCCTTTCATCAGCTTCTTGTGTGGCCTCTAAACTATTCATATTAACACCATCATTATTATTATGGGTTTTGTTCAAATTTTGCTTGTGGGTTTCAGTGGGTCTCTCCTCTTCTACTTGGCATTCTGAAGCTGGATGTGGGATTTTCTCCAAGATGTCAACAATTAAGTTATTGGCCATTTTAATTGTTTCCAGAAATTCAACTTATGAAAGATATTGGATAATGATGATATAAGATCAACCCCCTGTTATAAGTTTTGCACCACTCTCTTTCCTAGCCTTAATATAATGCAAAATTTTGTTAAACTGCTCCTGGTCAATCTAAGGACCTTGCTCAACACCTTTTCTAAAGTGATCACTAAGAACATGACTAAGGCACCGTGCTATTGCCTTTTCTACAAATTCATCAAAACACACAAATTGTAAACTTTTATTTCACATGAGTGCCATCACGACTGCTTGTCTACCTGATCTCGGTATTCAAATTGAAACCAGAGTGGTCACTTTGACATTTGGATGATGCTAGAAACTGAAATTTTGTTGTAGCAAATCTTATGATAACATCTGGATTTGTCTGGCGATGGCATGCTCCCTATGAGATGCCAAGAACAAGTAGACCATGTGCCTTTCCATTTCATTGGGCTGGAGTATTCATCACAAATATTTGCTACTTAAAAAGCTTGAAAGCAAACTACTGATTGAATATTTAAACTACTCTGCTAATTGACTAATCCTCTCACAACAATCTGATCATACTATACAAACTTAAGGAAATGCTTGAAGTATCAATATTTTTTATTTATAGCTCCCATTCTAATCATCTGCTTTCTTTTGATTAGGTAAAATCATGCTTCCAATGAAGCCATAGAAATATTTGACTCACTGGTAAAACTTCTGATTTGGAGATGATGAATAAAGGAACCCATGGAATATCAAAATTCATTTCAAAAGAAGGAAAAATCCAACCTCCATTTGACAAAAACAATCTGACATTGAGCTGCTCAAAGACTCCATATAATCAACAAATGGATCAATGAAGCTATAAGAAAATACCTCTTACTGAAGAGAAAATATATATGTATATCCTCTTCCTCATAATGGCTGCCACATTCAGCTACCTACAAACTGAATTGCAAATATGGTTGCTCGATGTCTTCTACTGATTCAGGATGGTTGATTTCCACACAATGTTGTTCCTCGTCAAAATTTGATTCATAGTTGTCATACATCCATTGGCTGCTCCTCAAATCAACGAAAGCTGATGTAGGGATATGCTCTTTTTCATCTAAATACTCATCATAAATTGGCATATCTTCAAAGTGAATCGGTTGATGCTAATCCCAATATAGAACTTCATTGTCTTTATCATAAAATGGAGCATTCTGATCGATTTCTAAAGATGAAGATTTCTATTCTATGATGCTATCATCCACTTTAATATCATAATTTTGAAAGATTTCTTGTTGTAAAATAGAATTAGAGGAAGATAATATATCTTCTTCCTTCTTCATAGCATAACCACCATCTTTATCTTTACTACTGGAAGAATCTACTTCTAAACCCTGGATATATAATGAATATCCCCTACAACAATGCTCAAAAAGACACTTAGCTGGGTAAATCATCTTACAATATGAATAAAAGGCATCATGAAAATATTTCAAAGAGGAAATACACGAAGGAGGAAGAGTTTTGTACCATTGTCTCGCACAACCATCTAATGAATACATAAAAATTTTCATCAATACATGTTCATGATGTATACTCAACTGATCCATGTATTGATGAAATTTAATTACATGATGTGCTGGATTGTCCTCTTCCTTTTCTTGGAATCACGGAAGAAAATCTCCCCATTCATCAATGATAGGTATTGTATTTGGAAAGAAAGGAACATTTGAGAAATTGAGCAGAGCAAATCTCTGTGCCAACATGGTTTCAAAACGCTTTGACATCTTGTAAAATCGCCTATAGATTCTTCAAACATGGAGTCGCCCAGTGAATAAATCTATATTCAAACTAATTCCCTTCTCCTATCCACCATCAAGATATGGATCTGATATTTCTCATTCTTTCCTGGGGAAGATATCATCACTCCTCCGTCCCCGGCAACGGCGCCAGAAGATGTTATCCCTAAAGTTGAACCTAGACTACAGGGGTTCAAGCTTAAAGAAATATTTTTCAAAAATAAACTTCAATGAAATCAATATAAAGAATGGGCTAGTATGTAATCAAATATATAGGAAAATCACACAATCTTTAGAGAACTGTATAACATAAAACAAGATACAAAATCCAATATCAAAGGAACTATGATCATGAAATTATGAAATGAGACTGTCTCTGTTTTTTTTTAAGTTTAAAGGATAATTGTATTTCAACATAAGAATCATTGCAATGGGATTCAATGGACCATATACAAGATAAATCATAAGAAACACAATTTATAAGATACAGAGACAAATCATAATCATACTCATATCAAGGTAGAACTTGTATTGAAGATGTAGAGTATTTCATATCATAGAGAAATTTATCAAAACTGGATCTTCATAACTCCAATTTCCACCTTCCTGTCTCATCCAGTGACTCCCCTTATATACAAGATATCTTCTTTTCTAAAATAGCTATCAGATCCTACTTCTATGGATTGAATTTCTTCAAAAATGGAAAAGTCAATCTTCTAAAACCGTCTTCCTTAATTATCTGGGGCTCATTCTGATTTTCTGCCTGAATATTTGGATCTAGAATTAATATACTCTTCCATTTGGTATTTGTGTTGACACATGGGTTTCTTTGGTGCTTGAAATTGGTTTCAGATCATGGATCATGGATCTTGTGACTCATGCCAGCCATCTCATCAGGGGTTGTGTCTCGCATACATTAAGATACTATATGAATTACAAGTTGCACCTTTACTGATATTTTTCCAAGGGTCTATAATTTGATGTTATTATATGCAAATCTCTGTATATCTGAAAACAATTGCCAGAAAGACACAGCAACGCATGAAAGAGAGCACATAAGCCAGTTTCGAGACTCTTAAGAGATATGTCTCTACTTAATTTGCAAAATTTTGTGTGCTTTTATTTCTCTTCCTTGGCTCTCTTCTATAAGATATCAAGAGCAATTTTCCTTTCTGTTAAAGGATCCTTATTATTTGCTTCTATTTGCACACCATTATTCTCTTCAGAACGCTTAATCTCTGATAAATAACTTGCCTCAATTTCTTCATAAGCTTTATTTTTCCTATCAAATTTGGCTTGAGCTTCCTCATACACTTTTTTCTGCTTTAATTCTTCCTGTTGCTTTGCACTAATCTTCTGAATAATAGCAGCAAAGCTCTTTATAATTTGTAGTGCTATAGTAAATGGCAACTGATCTAGATTGCTATGCCATGCTTGTAGAAGATCGTATATGGGAGGAACAATGGTTTTAGGAGGAGGGGATACTTTCTCCTTCAAATTGCTCTCTATAGGGATAAGGTTCAAGCACAACCAATTATTTAATGCACCAATATACATTTTTTTGATGTGTAAACAACTTCTTGGACTATGCATGCCATTCAGAAATTGGAGGGGTGGAAATTGGATTGTTGGTATTAGCCCTAGACCGAGTAGCAAAAGTATCAATTATACCTTCCATGCTTGAAATCCTTGCTCTCATGGAAGCCAATCTCTCAAATCTAGCCCTTGTGGACTGAAGCCCAGTAATTTCCTGGTGGGCCTCCCAATTCTCATCTGCTATCCCCCGAATTCTAACTTCAACATCCAAGTGGGATGATGTTGGTATATCATTTTGGGGGGCATAGGTGTTGGATCTGGATTCTTCTCTAAGGAAATTTTGTCTTCACTGCATCTACCATCTATTTTCTAGAACCTCTCTTTGTAGTCTCTGAGCAGTCCTTAAATGATTCAATACTCGATCAGCTACAGCGCCTAGTAAATTCTCGACACCATTGTCCCTGGGGGCTGCCTCCCACCTATCTCCATGGCCATCTCCATCTCCAGCTATTTCTCCTTTGTTTTCAATTGGCACCCTTGACTCTTGCCATGAACTAATTGCCTCCACTAGCCATTTGGAAACAATTCTACAGATCCTCATCGTCTGTCTCAAACCCTCAATTCTGTGTGCCCAGGGTCGGGAAGGAATATTTTCACCTTGCTCTCCACCATTCTTGCTCTCATTATCTGCTGCGGGGTCGGCATTACCCTTACCCCGGCCATAAATTGGAGTAATATTCATCTCTGTATCCTTTCCTTTACAAATAGGGCATTCTTTAGTATTGGAGTGCACATGAAGCCATCGATATAGACAAGCGCAACAGAACAAATGGCCACAGGAGGTGACCACAGGCTCCCTGGCCATCTCCAAACAGATATTTCATTCGAAATTCGAAACGTTGTTGCTCCTTTCATCATCTTCTTGTGTGGCCTCTGAACTATTCATATTAACACTATCATTATTATTATGGGGTCTGTTCAAATTTTTCTTGTGGGTTTCAGTGGGTCTCTCCTCTTCTATTTGGCATTCTGAAGCTGGATGTGGGCTTTTCTCCAAGATGTCAACAATTAAGTTATTGGCCATTTTAATTTTTTCTAGAAAATCAAATTATGAAAGATATTGCATAATGATGATATAAGATCAACCCCCTGTTACAAGTTTTGCACCACTCTCTTTCCCATCCTTATTATAACGCAAAATTTTGTTAAACTGCTACTGGTCAATCTGAGGACCTTGCTCAACACCTTTTCTAAAGGGATCACTAACAACATGAATAAGGCACCATTCTTTTTCCATTTCTACAAATTCATCAAAACACACAAATTGTAAACTTTTCTTCCACATGAGTGCCATCATGACTGCTTTTCTACCTGATCTTGGTATTCAAATTGAAACCTGAGTGGTCACTTTGACATTTGGATGCTGCCAGAAACTGAAATTTTGTTGGAGAATATCTGATGATAACACTAACCTTGTATCAAAGAGTAGAATGTTGAGTTAATATAATTGAGATTATGTATACATTAATCTGGTATCTGTTTATTTTATTGCTAATCATTAGTTGTTAGTAAACAACAGTCTCAACATTTTATGTATTTCAAAAATTTTAAATTTTTGTGAAAATTTGGGGTTTTGACATGTAGTCCAAGACAAGAAATTGGATCAACTAACCACTAAGTTGTAGGAGGCCGAGGGGAAATTGGAAACATTGAATATGTTGCTTAGAGTGCTACCACCAATTGCTCAGATCAAAAAGTTTGCAGAGCCGAAGGAGTTCGAGAAGCATGTTGTCAAAGCAATGGAGCATCAACAGAGGTGCAGTACAATGTTGGATGAGTTCCAATACATTGGAGCACAACTTTAAGTTAAGGAGGTTTCTGCACTATAAGAAGTTTAGGATAGAAAAAAGGATGTCACATCCAAGATCGTTGAGTATCCATTACAACATGATTTGACAGTAGACTGCTGAGAAATGAAAGGAGTAGGTCAAGGATATCACCCACCAATATGAGGACTTCAAGAAAACTATTAGTGAATATACCATGTCCAGTTGACGTCGCTTAAGGGAGAGCCACAAGATTGTTATAGGGGCCTGTTGGCAGGCAATTCTAGGGTAAGTTACCTATGTAGCATCGTAGATGCTGTGCAATTTCAAAGATGTCGCGCAAGGTGAAAAATGACATGCAAGTCAAAATTACAATATTTTATGTATTTTGGTCATATTTTGTAGTTTTGGACCGCATTATGTGGATTGTGTTCATTATTTTGTAGTTTCAGTTAAATAGTTAGGAAGATGGTTAAGTGGACCACCAGTGTAAAGATGAAATCCTATCAGTAGATGTAGAATTGAAAGTGTTAAGGCTTTTTAGTGACTTCGAGATATAATATTGTGAATGTTGATCTGTGTATGTGAGCTGAAGAATTGCTTTAAAGAACCTATGTTTTGTTGTGAAGGTTAATATGACATGTCGTATATTGAGCATAATCATTTTATCTTTTCCTACTTTCATGTTTTATATGATACAAATATGAGTGTAATGTGTATCTATGAAATGGATCTCTAAATGATACGATGTTTCCCTGCTTTAAATGATGATATACTGCTAGATCTGTTAATGCATCATTTTTTTTTAATTCAATTATGTTATTGGGATCTATTGAATGATGACACGATTCTGTCCATGCATAATTCGAATGATTATATCTATAATGTTGCACTAATTCAATAAGCAAACACATGGTAGTCCTTCATACTATAGAAATTTGGTTTCATCATCTCTTTCTTGAACATCTCAGGTGAGAATTCATCTTCTCTCCAGGTGTTTCTAGATGGGGTAAAACCTTTCTGGGTTGGTGCTTAGGGAGATCATAGTGGTTTGGGTGTCGATAGAAAGCAAACTCATGTCGACTAGTTTTGTGTGAATAGGAACAAAATAATAACTCTAGGAATTGATCCTAATTTGAGGCTTCTATGTATATATGGAAAAGCACAACGTCTCAAACAAGCACATATGAAATCATGATGGTAAAATTGCTTCACCAATGAGGTTACCAAGGATAACCTTATGTATGTGTCTTAGGGCTCTAAATATGGTTGGTATAGTAAACTTAATCCTTGTATTTTAAGAGAATATTTTGATTATCTAAATCCCATAACGACATCACAAAGGATTACATATGACCTCTTTAGGGTATCTTTGGATTTGAATGGGGATGTTTTCACCATTAGGATGATTTTAGAACTAGGTATAGATCTAAGGGAACTAGACCTTGTAGGGCAAGAAAAACTATGCCTTAGGCTATAAAATAAGCTTGTAGACATCCTAGGTCATGAACTATACCTCAAATAACCCTAGAAGATTTATTGAGGGTATCCTTGGTCTCTAAGTTGGGACATCAACACTATTAAAAGGTTTTGAACATCATCTATGTGTTTGATATCTGTAGAGTTTGTCAAGAAAGGGAATATGGATTATAAATCATGTACTAGATTTGTGATCCATGTCTTGCAAATCATGCAAGTATTTTGTAAGCAATGAATGACAAATACTGTGCCCATTTGTAAGCCATGAATTACAAATTGCATGCTCAATTTTATGAGTCATGAAATATAAATTGCATGAGAATTTTTTAATGCATGAATTAGAAATAGCGTGCATTATTTTTATGTATGGTAATGCATGCACCATTTCTTCACCTAACCTACATGTCAAGTAGGTTCATAGGATTGAGATTTTTCATACCTAGCTTTTATAAATGTGAGAGAGATGTGCTATTGATAATGTGAGAAGGTTTTCTAGAATTTTGATTGTATCTAAAAGGATCCCCCTTCTATAGTTGGAATGATGGATGTATACATAACAATTTTCCACTTCTACAAACTAATAAATCATTATTTGAAAAGATTATTGGTTATGCAGATTGCCAATTTCTCAAAGGAAGCTATGAAATCATTCATTGTGCATATTTGGGATAACTTGGTCAACCAACGTAAATGATGATTGTATATTCCAAAATAAGAATAGATGGATTTAACAATTTGAATATTGGGAATGCACCAGCCATATGATTTCTTATACATTGCAACATTTCATAAATAAGTATATCATACATAATCAAAACTTCATCAGGTCACCAATGTTACCTTAGAGGGAGAAATCATATTCCATCTAAGTAACCCAACCTATGGGGTGAAACCCATGAAACATGTCTAGATCTAATTTGGGATATCATACCATTTATGGTTATGATGAAGGTGTGATTTATTGCAATGTTCTCCATCCTTAAAAGGTTAATGTGAATCTCTCGTTTATTTCTCCCATTAGGTAGGAGGTGTGATAATAGTAAACTAGTATTATTTTAGAATCTTTCAATCACAACAACCTTACTTTCGATGGATTTGAGATTGGAATCCTACATGTAAATAGATAGGTTGAATTACAAAATCCTAAATTCTATATTATGATATTGGATTCCTAGTTGGGATATTTTATTGTCCATGGTTACGTTTCAAGTGGCCATCATGAATTCCTTACATCCACCATAAATGAAGGTGTGATTTATTGCAATTTTCTCCACCCATAAAGGATCAACATGAATCTCTCATTTATTTCTCTCATTAGATAGGATGTGTGACAATAGTAGACTAGTATTATTTTACAGTATTTCAATTACGATAACCTTACTTTTCATGGATTTGATCTTGGAATCCTACATGTAAACTAATAGGATGAGTTAAAAAATACTAAAGTCTATATTATCATATTGTATTCCTAGTTGGGATATTTTATTTTCCATGGTCATGTTTCAAGTGGCCATCATCAATGCCTTACGTCCATTGTAATATTTACCAGGGAATTATACCAATGAAATCAACATCATGTAAGGAGTATTTTGAGATAGGTCACTTAAAAAAGTAAGGGTGGGTCATGTTAGGATATTAAGACAGTTAGGAGTTATGTAAGATTCATTTGTTATAATGTATATGAAGGTAAAGTGTGATTATTTAATTTTCTTTAGTTTTCATTTGTACATATGTAATCTAAAAGTAATGATACGTTCTTGACATAGAGTGATCTGATTGTTCAACTTCTCCTCTATAATAATGACCATTAAATATTTGTGGCTTAACACCCGATTGTTCCACTGTCTCTATTAAAAGAGCATGGAGGTTTATTTTCTTACTGATTGATTATGATAAGCTCATTTGTAACATTCTTTTTCTTTTGCATGATAATATTCCCTCAAGTATATATTTGGTTGGAGTCATGGAATGTTTCCCTATTTTAGGGTTTAAATCATGTAAAAAATTGATGTGTTAATCCTTGATACATCTAGTAAGTGTCTTATCAAAGTGTTCTTTGAAATACCCTTTGTTAGTCAAACATGGTATTAGAGTTGTTGTGAATATCTTCTTATGTCAGTGATCTATATGTTGAAGAGTTGTTTCTAGGGCTACCAAAGTATTTCAATTTCTTATATCTATAAATTTTTAGGTTATGATAGGTGTTGCATTTCATTTGGAGTACCATTTCGAGTTGGAAATTATTTTTGCTTCACCAAAAACGTTTTTTGTTAGCACAAGATACAATCATTTTACCATATACAAAGTTATATTTTTTACAGGTACACATTTTTTATTTTTTCCTCATATTCTTTGATATTTCTTCTTGTTTTTTGTTTCATTTTTGGGTTTTTACCTTTTCAATCTCAGTATTCCCTTTGTCATATTCTTAATGGGAACTCAAAAAAAATAGAAACATAGTTACAATGGTTTTCTTTAGTAAATATGTTTTTTTCCATGCACTTTGTAGCTAAAAATAAATGAGAAAACTAACATTTCTAAGAAATCTAACCAACGACTAACCCCAAATTTGAGACATTTTTAAGGGGTTACATAAAGTTTCTTGCAGGCTAACACGCATGTTTTTTTGGGTACACACACTCTTTCAACAACAATATAAAAGCAACAACAACACCCTCATTCTCCTTCATAATAATACTAAATATTTTTCCTATCTCATATAGTTACAAGTTACTTTAAAAAGTAAGAGGCCTTGGGTTCAATCTCTTCCTTTTCTTACTTTTTGTAAAATTTCATATAACTTTAAGTTATAAAGTAACTATATCATAAAAGTTCTTCCTGATTGTTTTATAAAAGTGGGTCACTTATTTTGAAGCAGCTTATTTATGACAGTGACCTTATAGAAAATGTTAGTAAGAGCGGGGTTATTTACTTCTTTTTTTTCTCTCTACCACATGGATCAATGCTTTCATTCCATATAGTGCCTTGGATCTTTCTTATATTTTCTTTCAAAATTTAATAACTTTGGCATCCAAATTTAATTTCCAGTGCCATTTGTTTTAAACCACTTATTCGTTTTATATATTTGCATCCATACCATCAGTTTCTATCTTCATATCCTATATAGTATAGTATGGTTTCTCAATGCGATATTATGCTTACCATTTCTAACTACTTCTCATGGAGATATCGTATAGAGGATGTCCTACAATATATAGCACTTTACCAGATTACCTTGGGGAATGAAACTCAACCTACTAATGATGACGAGAAAATAAGATGGGCTAATAAATGTGATTATTCTCATTGATTAATTAGGATGTCAATTTCTACTAATTTATTATTAATCCTCTTAGGAATTAATGAACCAAATGTTGTTGGGTAAAAGTTAGAAATTTTTTTTTGTAAATATAATGAGATCCACAATCACCATCTTTAAAATGAGTTTATTTCCTTAAAATCAACTCATTTCTCTGGCATTCAAGTCTAATTATCTCAATACAAAACACTTAGACTCTTAGTTGAATAAATGATCATAACAAGGGAAGATAAGAAATGCACTTTTCATACTTTACAAGCTTGGTCCTTCTTATTATATTTTTGTATCTATATTTTACTCCATGAAATAATTTTTGGGGGATAGCGATTCAGAAACCAATTTTCAATACTTTCGTGATTCATTAATTAGAAAGTGATATAATCCCATATATTTTGGAATAATCAACCACTCCAGGACATATAGTAACTCCTTAGTGGTACAATAGAAGGATAAGACAAACAATTCCAAAAAGCAACATCCTCATAAAAAAAAGAAAAAGTAGGATCCCAAACACTTTTAGCCAACTCATCCTCCTAAATATGAAAAAAAAACAAATCCAAAGGCAAGAATATTGATATTGATTGCAAATTTTGTGAGAAAAATGGCCATGTAGAATCTAAATGCTTCAAAAATATGGCAACCTTGGAAACGGTAATGATTAAGTACAACATCAACCTTGATTCATCGTTTGACTCTACAATGCAAAGACATTAACTTTGTGCTTCTGGTTTTTCTTTCAAATCTTCTGCTTAGTATTATTATTGTAATGAGTGGCTCATTGGTTTCTGGGCATCTTATAATATGGATGAAGATGAAACCATATTTTATACTATGAATGAATGCACTACCAAAAAAATATTTTTTGGTGATGATAAGTATCTTAATGTTGTATACTCTAGAATATTTCAAGTACATGATGTTCATTTTAATGATGTAATATGTGTTCCAAGGATTTCCTAGACTTTTTTGTCGGTCTATAAAATAGCTCATTTCAATGAATTTAACACTATTACCTTTATTCCTCACCAAGTTTTAATCAAGGATTTAAAATATCTTAAGCATGTCCTAGATACTAGAAATTGTTGATGTTATTACTAGGTTGTACAAATTTAGCAAATTTGGGTCATCACCTTTTATCTCAGTTTCTGTTTCTCATAGAAATGGATTTAGAAAACTTTGGAATGATTGATTTGGTCATGTAAAATATCACTCATTTCAATAATTATGTAAACAAAAACTTGGTAATAGTTACTCCAATGGTATCTTACAAGGATGGTGTTTGTTTCGGTTTGTTCTGGTTGTGTTCTAGTTGCAACTTGTGCATAGTTACTTATGCATTCCTTTTCCATTTGCTTCATTTTGTGGCTTCAAATATTCCTTAACTCATTTATGACTACTTTATATGCACTTAGTTTTATTTCCTAAACCTTAAAATTGAATTATTTATGATGTTGTTGGCCTACAAGACCCTTTTTGAAAAAAATGATCATCAAATTATTAATCTAAGATTTGATAATGGGGGAGAATATGTTAAAAAAAGTTCACTACTTTATGCACTACATAGTTTATCCAATAAAAACACATTGTTCCATATACACCACAACAAAATGCTGTAACTTAACAAAATAATCACACTCTAAAAGAAATGGATAATCAAATGTTCCATGCTAAGGGACTAAGTCTTCAAGTTTTGGATGAAGCCATAAATTGTGCAAGTTACATAGTTAATCACACCTCCACTAAATATTTAAAAGGAATCACATCAAGAGAATAAAAAATTAAATTTAAATTAGATGTTGTCCACATGAATTTTTTTGGTAGTCAAGGATGGGATTACATTCCAGCTGAAAAACAAAAATCACTGCAACCTAAAAAATGGGAAGTGCAGATTTGTTAGATATTATGTGGATGTAAATGATTATAGAGATATTTATTCACATTCAAATGATATAATTATTAGAAGAGATGTTAAACTTGATTAAATTATCTCATCCTGCAAGCCTAATTTGGCATATATTACATCTATGGTTTGTGAGCCATCTTCGACAGATTTTCCATATTTAACTCCCAACCTCCTTGATAGTGCTCCTACTCCAAATCCTGATCATGATAGTGAAAATGAGAATCCTCCTATGTCTACTTATTTTAATCCAGTTTCTATAGCACAAGTGCTTCCTAGACGATTCCATTCAACATGTGAAGCATTGTTGATCTTTCCAATGATACCAAAATATTAGCATTAGATGCACTCTCAGTTTCAGTAAGCCACTTCTTTGTTGCATCAAGTTTAAAAGAATCATGATCTAGATAAATTGGCAGTGGCTTTAAGGTATTTCCATTGGGATGCAATTATGTATGAATAATACCATTGGTTCATGGTGAAAAATGATTGGGATCTTATACCTCTTCTAAAAGGAAGAAAAATTATGAGATGTAAATGGGTGCATCAAACCAAGTATGCATATGAGGGAAGTGTTGAGATGATTAAGGAAAGGTTAGTTACCAAAGGATTTTCGCAACTTAAAGGAATGTAATAATAAAAAACCTTTTCCCTTATATCCAATATGAACTCCATCTCCCACGTTCTTTCCTCGCCACCTTACATTAATATGAGTTCCATGAAGTAGATATCAAGTCTACCTTTTTGAATGGAAATTTTTAGGAATAAATTTACATGGAACAATCTCTTTCTATGTTCATAATGAATATATCCTTGTTCATAATTTTATCAAATCCTTGTATTGCCTTAAGAAATACATTTCATCATATTATTCCAAAATGGATAACTTTCCCCTTGACACAATTTTTTCCAGATGTTATTATGACCCTAATGTTTAAATGAAAAAAGTAGGAAACCATATCATAATCCTTACTATTTATGTTGATAACATTATTCTTATTAGTAGATAAATTCAACTTATAACATGTGTGAAACCAAGGCTTAACAGGGCCTTCGAAACAACAAACTTAGGAAATTTGGATTATTTTCTTTGCCTCTAATTCTTGCAAACCAAATAAGGTTTTTTTATTTTTTAGTCAAATATTCCTTTGACCTGCTTCATCACTTTCACTTGGATGATTGTAAACCAAAAAATCTCTCCTCATGTCTAGAGTCAAATATTCTACTACTTGCACTTCACCCAAATTAGAATCCATTATGTATCATTATCCTTTTGTTAGTCTCTTATACATGACTCATACTTTTCCCACTATTTCATTTCGTGTTTGTGTTGTTTGCCACTATATGAAAAAAACCCATGAAAGCCATTGGAAAAAAAAGGATAATTCAATAATTTCAAGGTATAGTTTAGTTTGGGATTCATTACAGTTCAAGGGGGACTCTCTTTTCAGTTGGTTTCACTCATTTAGATTTGGTTAGCAATCATGATGATCAAAACTCTACTACACGTTATGTTTTCATTCTTTGTCCTAGAATTTTCACTTGGGTTTGTAAGAAACAACAATATTTTGATATTTATTCAATAGAATCATAGTATCGAGCAACAACCATAATTAATGCAATTCAAAAATCTTTGTGTATTCAGAAGATACTGCTAGTGTTTGGATTTTAGTAGCAACATCCAACTACCATTTGACATGATAATTAAAGTTCCATCAAGGTCACCAAATTTCCAGTTCAACATTAACGCAACAAACACATTGAGATACTCATAAACTTCATCAAAAATATTATTCATGATCACATTCTCGAATTTCTCATTTTCCTTATAGATGATAAAGTTATAGAAATCTGCACAAAGTCTTTAACATAGGAACAAATTTCAAAACTTTGATCGATGTTAGGAGTTCAATAATTTGTCATTTGGGAGGGATACACTTTAATGATTCCATCCTTCTCTTATAGTGACACTTTTGTAAATCCTTCTATCCCATCGCAAGTTGTTCTTAATGGGGAATGTTAGGATACTTAGACTCTTAGCAGCTAGTTATGATCAACTTTTTGTTGGGGAAAGGGACAGTAGGGCAGAATTCATGTAAAATTATTCCTAAGTATGGACAAGAACATAAACAATAAGAGGAAGGAGATATGACCAAAGAAACAACATAAATGGAAAAGGGAAGGATGATGTGACATAATTAGTAAAAGAGAAGAAGAATACAAAGAGAAGGAATTGGAAGAGGAAGTTGTGCCAGATGACTAAGCCATGACAAAAGAATAGAATTTGACACAAGATGACATAAGTGAATATCAATAGAAGAAGGTGTGCAAATAATATAATGGATAGAAAGCAACATCAAGGAATAACATTGAGAAAGCGATAGTCCTTAATGAGCGTGGGTATGAGCTTGACTGGAGCTGGCAGAAACCACACAGGTGAAGGAATATTTGTAAGTTAGGTCGATAGTGCCTCTCGTTATGTATTGCTAGAATAGAAAAGACATATTGATGGATGCATATAGTAATTCAACTGAGTAAGTGACATAAAAGTAGTCGTTAATGAGTCTGTTTAGAGTTTGTATCGATTCAGCATTGAGTCTATAACAAGTATGTATGGGAGCTATATCGAGTCTGTAATTGGGATATAAAAGAAGGAACCCAAGTTGTATATGGGTTAGCCGATAATAGCATCAAATTAGTCTCTAGTGTCCTCAAGAACCACCATCTTATAGCTTATAGATTTTTTGTTAGATTCTTGAGCTAGAATTGAGGTAGGAATTCTGGTTAATGGATATCTATCATTGAGTGTATTGGAGTAGAGGTTCTGTAGCTGAGTGCGTAGACGAGTAGGGAAGGTTGATTCGATCCAAGCTCTGTGTGGAGCACTATTTCAAGTAGAGTAGAGAGGGAAAGAGAGAATATCAAATAGCATGAGAGGGAGGAAAAGTATGTAAATATAGAAGAGAATATATTGAACAAAGTCTGCAGCTTTGCACGCATATAAAAGTTGCATATATTTTGTCATGCCAGATGAAGAGCACCTTGTGGTTTTCTCCCATATGGGTTTCCATGTTATATTTTTTTGTATATGTGTGAATGTTGAAGTAACTTAGATATATGTGTGAATATTGTGTTGAACTACTGGTTGATTATCATGTTTGTAAATGGATAAATGTATGATGACCACCTTGAATGAAAGTATATGATTATGCTGCATGTGGATCACAGCTTAGTTGTTGAGGTACTCTGCATACAAGTAATCCACCTCCTCGTTCTTCGTTATAAGCCTTGGCACAGAGCTAAGGTACTAAAACACCCTCCCACATAACTGTAGAAACATGGTTCTGGAAGTTACCCATAAAACAAAGATATCTTGGGTGAGACAACATTTGTGTCGCAGGTGTTGCCAGCTAAGACCCGCTTCGTCGGGCCGATATCTTGATATTTGTTGTTCTTAGCATAAGGGACTGAAACTGGGTCCAGGGACAAAGAGAGGGAAGAATACAATAAATGGTTCCATTGATGACACCTTAAATTATTGCGGTGAGGGATATGTTGTGATAGCCCATGAAACCGGGGATTCAGGATTGGGTGGACTTCAAAGAGTTAGATCTTGCAAGAAAAGAGAGTGAAGCATCTCAGTGGAACCCAACATAGTGGTTGGGTCAGTACACATACAAAGACATCCATGAGATTTTATTTTCTGATTTTCTAATCATGTTACACGAGTGGTTATCTAAGTTAGTGACCAAACACACAAATTTTTAGGGTAGATAACCAAGGGAGTGAACCCCTAACTTAATCAAATAACTAGAAGAATTTAGAAATGATATATCAAGAGATGTGGATTTTTGGATAGACAATATCCTAGAAGGATATATTACTGAGTTCATTGTTGACACAATAACCTCATACAGTGAAGTAGAGGGAATTTTTTTTCAAGGACTACGCAACATATACCTGTCATCTTTAAAGACGTGGATAAAAAAGATTTTATGTGAAAAAGGAATTATGGAATGCAACAAGACTAAATAGCATAGAGTGGCTATGTTTCAGCAATACCCTAGAGTCAAATGTTCCTAAGAGATAGCAAAACTAAACTACAACTAGGATTTTTCAGAAACACAATAAGATTTGGATCCGAAAAAATGAAGAAAAAAATTGTTAGGACGAGGGAATTGCAACATAAACCGAGAAGAAGAAGGCTATCAGCTTGCATCATACATAAATGAAGGATATTTTGATGAAGAAGAATAATATTATCCGATCTCAAAAGGAGACAAAGAGTCATAAAAGTCCACTGAAGCTCTAGAAAAACACCATGCTTACAAATTGCCTACAGTACCAGAGGTAAGATCGCGAGACCTATCTCCAAGTAATTATGTTAATATGAGTACTACTAAGATTGTAAATAGCAGACAAGAAATTACAACTAATCAAAAAAAAAATCTGACTATACCAATAACAAATACGATTGTTGGAGCTGACATTAAGCTACCAATATTCAATGGAAATGGGTTGGAAGACCCAGAGCAACATTGGTTCCTTTGTGAAGTTATCTATACTATACGATAGATCCAGGATGAGAATATTAGAAAGCATAGATGACCATGTCTTTGTGAGGTTGTGTGCTAGAATGGTATATGAAATTTTCCTTAGTACCAGTAATATTTGTCCCAAAAACACTCAACAAGATTTGACTTGGTTTGATAGATGAATTAAAAAAACCTAAGTATGAATCAAAGTGCATCACTGAAATCAAAGATTTTATGCAGCTACTAACATAATCTGTTTGGTACTTTGACCAAATATTTAAGACATTAATGGCCAAAGTGAGTTTCCAAATGTCAGATGTGCAACACAAGGGATGGTTTATCGACACCTTGTTACCACGTATCCGAACCCCATTGCTGCAACATAAAATTGTGTCATAGATAGAGGCCCTAAAAATAGAAATGAAATTAGAAGCCTCACTGGTTGGAGACATTGGATTGGGAATGATGAAAATTTAGTCGTATCTATCCAGTCTTACTGTGCAACTCCAGGACATTAAAAGAGGAAAGGAAGTTTAGGAATAGAAATAGTGTACAAGATGCAGAATAGATTGACACCATAAATATAATTTCCCATCGCTCATGAACTATGCCATAACAGGTGCGCCGAACCCATTAATTAACACCCAAGGAATTCCTTGGTGTAGAATATGCAAGACTGGGGGCAACAAGTCTAAGGAACATATGCACTTATAGAAGATTGTAAGCACAACCTCTAGTTGGTATTGTAAATTTTGTAAATCATGAGGTCATGATGAAAAAGACTACAAAACAGTTCAACTAATACCAAAAAATATGATGGATACCTACTTAATGAAAAATTATGAACAGATGCAAGTTGAACGAGTGCAACCTCAGTATCATGCCGCACAATATCAACAACAAAAACATCCCCAATCGTAATACCAGTAGAATCTGTATCCTCAAAAACAAGAATACCCTCCCCAAAGGGGGGGGGTGGGAATTTTAGAGGTCAAGGACAACAACAAGGAAAAGGATTTGGTCGAGGAAGAGGCCAAGTCATATGTTATAATTGTGGGTAGCTAGGACATTTTTTCTCGATATTGTCAAAGTCCTAGGAGAAATTGTACATATTGTAAAGCATTTGATCACACTATCGAATAGTAACTGTATCTTATTGCAAAATGGCAGCCTAGAACTGGCGTTAAACCCAACCCGGTGCAAAATCAGAATCAGAATCCTAATCAAAATATTCATATTATTTTTGTCGAACCAAGAGAACCCCACATCATTGTAGTTACAAAAGGAGGTGCTGCAATGGGAGCAGACCAAAATACAAAGGAAAGACAACCACATGTGAGACCTACGGCACAAAGAAAGCTCTACTAGATATCCACTAGGAGAAAGAAGTCTTCTTGAAGGTGTGACCAGACTCTGTTGATACTAATAGCCGTTGACATCTGGAAAAGTTAGTGCTATGCCCAAATGATTTGAACAACTAATGCGGAAGCCACCAATGAAAAAGGTTAGTAAGCTTAAAGAATTTTTCAAAAGTTGTTTAGCACTAATCAATGATAAATATGCTATCACATAATAGAAACAACTCATAGAAAAAACCATAGAAGAACTATGACCTAGAAAAAGAGTCAATCATATTGGGAGAAAACTAAAGACAGACCGAGAACCATGAATGACTACGTAGATAGGATATTATGATATGGATGATATCATATTAGATTTGGGATCAGATGTCAATATATTGACAAGAAAAACATGGGAGAGAATGAATAAGTCATGACTGGACTGGTCTCCTATTCAACCGAGGCTTGTTAACCAATCGAAGGTTCTACCAATCGGTATAGTACCTCAAGTACCTGTGGAAGTCGAAGGTTTAAGAAAATATGTCGACTTTGAAGTTATTGACGTTGTCGGTGACACAAATCCATATCCCACACTTCTAGGAATTGATTGGGAAAAAAACAACCAAACTATTATAAACTTCAAGAAAATGATCTTTTCTTTCAAATATTCTGAAATAAGAGTGGTTGTGTCAATTGATCCACTTGAAGGACAAAGATATGTTGATCCTGTACATAGATAAGGGAAAGAAAATTATCTAGATAAGTTGTATAACATCATGTCTTCGAAGGAATACTATATCAACCCAAAAATTGATCGAAACCTGAGTGGGCGGAGTGTAAGCTCGTGCACGTCCAACTCGGGAGATGCTCTGGAAAATTGGTAGAACAGGCTACATGAAGTCTACATGCAAAGATGTGCAAAAATCAAAAGAGTTGTCCGAAGGGTAGGAGCCAAAGCAACCACGCTTATTACATATCATGGATTACCTAACCTTACATTTTTTTGGTATAATTTGACGAAAAATCCACAGAATCACAACGATTGTCCTCTTTGGACTATGTGTTGAAAGCTACACCTGCTAAATGGTGGGGTACACACAAACAGTCTATCTCCGAATGGCCACAATGTAGGAGATTAATGGAGACCAGATTTGGGGAAGGGATCCGTATCCTTGATTAGAAATATATAGGGCTGACAAATCCTAGGAAACATATTGAGCACTGTCGAAGGATTTCACAAGAACATCCGTGACAAGAATGGGTTCCTCGATTCATCCACCTTTGGAAATGGTACCAATAAGTTGGTAAACATCAGAAGAGCTGTGGAAATGAACTATTGAATGAGAAAGATTAGCTATAATATTCACCCAAACGTTTGAGTTCACAAGTGAACACCCAACAATAGATGATTCGTTACAAGTAATAAAGGAAAATATCTTTGAATAAATCTCTGTCGTAGACACAAATTTCGATCAATACAACAAGGCTATACACAACCGGATGGAGTGTAATAATATCATGAAAGATATGGATGATAATGAACTAGTCGCCATAATCTGTATATGTCAAAATGAATATGCGTAGTGGAAAGTGTTCGCATGTGTGAAAATACACGGTACCATGCTAGCTATGATATAAAAAAAGGGGGGGGATAACAATGATATTTTTGGTACAAGCCCTCTTTATAACAATAACCACCATTTAAAGTGATAGGTCAGTGGTGGCCTAACACAAAAATATTTGATCAATAAGCCCAAGATACTCCCATGCTGCTGAAAGGACAAATTCCTTTCTGATTAATTGATTGCACGTGAAAAGAACAACTAGCACTAGTTAAGGTATTTTAGCAAGTTTCACCACCAATAATATATTCCTTTTTTACAAAAGAAGAAGACTACTACTGCTTCCAACCCTAATCACTGAACTGGTGAGGTTGTAGTACGGTCATCTCCATTTCCAGCACAATCACAGTTCCATCCAAGTTTGCATAACCTACCCAGATCATGGAGGATACTGCTGGTGACATCTCACCACCCACAGACCCCATTAATATACAAACTAATCTAGGAGTATAGTCAAATTCTAGTAACCCAATCAAGAAAGAAAGATGAGGTCCATTAGGGACTAAGCAAGGAAAACACACCAGCAAAAAAAAAAGGAAGGGAAGAGTAGCAACACCCCCAACTCCAACCCCACCACTAGAAGAGGATTTTGAGACATGAAATTTCATGCCACCCTATGTCTCACCCAAACGTAGATATGCACTGGAATTTATAGTCTTGAAATGCACAAAGACCCCACTGATAGAGCCACTAATACCCAAAGGAGGGAAGGTCATGAAAGATATTTTACCCAAAGTGTAAAAGTTATCTTACATCGATCATGATACGAAGCCGCAACTAAACCTGAACCACAAAAACTATATGGACATTGTGCATGACACACCAGAGGCGCCTCAACAATTTGTTGCAAAGGAATGGGCCAAGGAACTGGAGCAGTCTGACATATTATCTTTGTTGTATATGCCACATTTTCGACGAAGTACACAAATAAACACCCATTTCAAGCAGTTACATCTATTTTTTCATGGATGGGTTCTATAGTTAGGAAAACCCATACCTATGGATGTTCAAATGATTGCCATCATCACAGGCCTGTCATCCACTGGAATGTACCCAGCACCACTAGTAAAAAGGACTAATAGGACGCAATAGCTAAGTGGATGAAGAAAAAGTATAGCGTACGAAGAATCTTTANAAGGAAAATTAATAAAATAATAATTAAAATAATAAAATAATATTTATTAATTTTGGAGGAAGAAAAGAAAAAACTACTTTTTTGTTCGTATTTTCGACATATCTCCCTTTGTTTTTACTCAAATTTTGATCGAGAGAGCTCATTGGATGTGGAATTAAATTCTGCATCCAACAAGTACCCACTCAAAATACTTTTGACAGGCCCCGCTACTCTAAAAAAAAGAAATACCTGAAAAAATGTGATGATGACATCACCATCACATTTTTTCAGGTATTTCTTGTTTTTGGGGTAGATGGGCCCATCAAAAGTATGCTGAGCGGGTACTCGTTGGATGTGGGATTTAATTCTACATCCAACAAGCTCTCCCGATCGAAATTTTAGTTAAAACACAGGGAGATATGTCGAAAATACGAACAAAAAAAGTAGTTTTTTTATGATAGTTATCCCCAAATTTATATTAAAAATTTGTTTAAGAGGTGATCCCTTTTTGAGTTTTAAAACATTTGGATTGTCTAATACATGATGACATGGAATTTGTATTATTTTTGGAAGGCACATTTTAAATTGAAATTTGCTCTAATGCAAAATGGGATTTTTTCTTTGTTCCATTAACAACCCCACTGATAATTTTGTTGCTAAGGTATTTCCCTCCAAGTTACTCGACAAAATGCACCTAGACCAGTGTACTGCGAGAGCAATTGGACTCACAGAACTCCATTTCGAAGGAGCTTAGATCAACTGGCATGAATTCTTATTGAATGTGATTGTACAAGAAGCCATTGTTGCACAAGAAAATGGTATGTTATTTCACTATTCATGGATGTTTCTTTTAATTTGATTTGTAGCATAGTCAAACCCACAAGACTACCAAGGGATTGACCTGCCAATGAATTTTCAAGGAGAAAAATATCAAAACCTATGGTATGAGAAGGACCTAAAGGAATGGCATAGACAGAGCATTTTTTAATTCTTTATGCATGGCGAGGCTATACAGCACCGGGTAAAGAACATGTCTAGGTTAGAAGATTCCACTGTTCAACATTTTTACCCAATATTAAATTTGAGATCAACCCGCACCATATTTACATACAACCACGACATTACACACAATGTCAAAAGCTACCAACCAAATTTATGATGACAAAGGAAGAAATTGTCAATCAATGGCTGAAGGAATGGTGTGTTCCGGTGTCAGAAGATTGTCGTCAACAAGAGGAGAAAAATTTATAAGAAGAGAACTAAGATGACAAAAATGAACAAGAATGCCCCCTAGAAACTTTAAACTCTGCAGAAAGTCACACCTGCTCAATACCAACAGACCCAGAATCAGAAAATGAGGGTGGGGGAACCTCAGGAAGAACAAGTACAACCAAAAAAAAAGAAGAAGAAGATGAAGGATGTAAGAACTGAAAATAGCATTAAATTGGATAGTGATGATGTGCAACTAATTATTGAGGCAATAACCGAAGCAGCACGGAATAGTCTCAATTCCATAAAAGAATGAAAAGAAGAAATTTCAGGTATAGTCACTAATCTCCTTAAAGTTCTGTGTAAAGTAGACAAAGAGGTTAAAATTGTTTGTCGACTATCCAAGTGCAATAACGAAGTCACAAGCCCCAACAAAAACATCAAGAATGGAGCAAATTGTGGCCCTTATTTCAGTCCCACCAATAATGGTACATTTATTTTAAACGTTTGTTAATTTCATCACTTCGGTGTCTAATCATATTGTTCTGGATAAAGACAAGATTATTATAGATTTTTCATCTATGCAGATGAATGAAGTATGTGCAGTAGATAGTCTTGTTGATGTAGAGATAAAATTGCCCAAGTGCAACCTAGAAATGAAGGTGAAGGATGCACATAAAGACGTCAAGAAAATGAAACTTGAAATTCAAGAAACTTAACAGAGGAAAATAGAATTGGAAGGAAAGTGTTAGAAAATAAGCGAAGCAATAGCCCTTTCCTGCAAAAAATTTGAAGAAGAAGGGTAATAGAGGAAATGATAGCATATGCAAAAATAGTACAATTAGCTGTGATAGAAACTGGCCTTAGGAAAAAGTAACAAATTTAGAAGAGAAAAGGAGACCCAACGCACCTCTAGGAGTGCTGGAGAGCAGAAGAGACGCAGCCACTCAGGTTGCGAAAAGAATAGAAGAAGCAGGGAAAACATGTGCTAAGCCTTTGGACCAATTCTCTCATACTTGGGAAGCCCTAATGGACGATGAGAAATCAAAGAGGATTGCAAGTGATCTGACTATGTTTGAAGAAAATATAACGAAGATAAGAAACGAGATGAAACAACTACCCTTGGCACAAAAACTGGTCAAGAAAACAAAGATGCGGAAACTGCAACAACAAATGACTATGTTGCACACAAAACAACAACAGTGCAAAGAAAAGGTAGACGAATTGCAGGCTGAAGCAGAGAGAGTTGCAAGCATAATTCAACCTGTAGATCAAAAGGTGCATGAAGTTGTGAAATATTTAGAAAGATTCATGCCGGAACACCTTAGTTCCAACTTGGTGGAGCACATGCAGAAAATAGAGGACGAACTACGCACAAAGATAGAGAAACTGATGAAAATGGTGGAGGATTTTCAGAACAAAATCAACACAAGTCAAACCATGGAGCAATAGTTCACATGTCTCGGGCGAGCCACAGGTGAGTTTTCGGTGCATGTTGGGGCTAGAGATAGTAGGGAAGAACTCATGTCGAATTATGCCTAAGTATGGAGAAGAACATAAAGGAGAACAGGAAGGAGCTATGACCGAAGAAGAACCATAAAGGGAAAAGGGAAGGATGTTGCTACAGAAGAGGTAAAAGAGAATAAAAAAAAAAATAGAAGGCGCTAGTAGAGGAAGTTGTGCCACATGAGTAAGCCGCGATAGAAGAATATAAGGTGACACAAGATGATATAATATAATATAAGTAAAAGCAAGCATGCAAATATCATAACAGATAGAAAGAGACACTAAGGCCTAACACTGAGAAATCGACAGTCCTTAACGATCATGGGTATTAGTTCAGTTGGATCTGGTAGAAACTACATGCATGAAGGAACCTTTGAAGAAGAATGGATGATAGAGGAAATGAAACCATATGCCAAAATAGTACAATTAGCTGCGATAGTGATTGACCTTAGGAAAAAGTAACAAAGTTAGAAGAGAAAATGTGACCCAGCACACCTCCATGAGTGTTGGAGAGCAGAAGAGATGCAACTACTCAGGCTGTGAAAAGAATAGAAGAAGGAGGGAAAACATGTGCTAAGGCTTTGGAAAAAATATCTCAGACTTGGGAATCCCTAATGGACAATGAGAAATCAAAGTGGATTGCAAGTGATACGACTGCGTTTGAAGGAAATATAACATAGATAAGAAATGTGATGAAACAACTACCCTTGGAACATAAAATGGTTAAGGAAACAGAGATGCAAAAACTGCAGCAACAAATGACTGTGTTGTGCACATAATAGCAGCAACACAAGGAAATGGTAGATGAATTACAAGCTGAAGAAAAGAGAGTTATAGGCATAATTCAACCTGTACATTAGAAGGTGTGTGAATTAGAGACATCTTTAGAAAGAGTCATGATGGAACACATTAGTTCCGACATAGTGGAGCACATGCATAAAATAGAGGACGAACAACACACAAAGATAGAGAAATTGATGAAACAGCGTGAAGGATTTTTAGAACAAAATCAATGCAAGTCAGTCCATGGAACAATAGTTTGCATGGATCAGGACGAGCCATAGGTAAGTGTTGGGTGCATGTTGGGGCTAGGGACAGTAGGGAATAATTCATGTAGAATTTTTTCTAAGTATGGAGAAGGACATAAATGATAACAGGAAGGAACTATGAACAAAGAAGCAACATAAAGAGAAAAGGGAAGAATGTTGCAACAGAATAAGTAAAAGAGAAGAAGAAGATAAATAGAAGGCGCTAGAACAAGAATTTTCTCCACATGAGTAAGCCATGACATAAGAATAGAAGGTGACACAAGATGGCATAATAGAATATCAGCAGAAGCAGGCGTGCAAATAGCATAACAACTAGAAAGTGACACTAAGGCCTAACACTAAGAAATCAACAGTCCTTAACAATCGTGGGTACGAGCTCAATTGGATCCGGTAGAAACCACACGCATGATGGAATCTTTGTAAGCTGGGTCGATAGTTCCTCTTGTTATCTGTTGCTAGAATAGGAAATACAACCTAATGGTTGGATATAGTAAGTCGACTGATATGGTGATAGAAAAGGAGTCTGTAATGAGTCTGTTTAGATTCTATATCAAGTCGGTATTGAATATGTAACAACTATGTATGGGAGCTGCATCGATTCTGTAATTGGGATATAAAATAAGGAAGAAAAGTTGTATATTGGTTAGACAATAATAGAATTAAAGTAGTCTCTAGTGGCCTCAAGAAACGTCAACTTTTATCTTGTATATTATTGGTTAGACTCTTGGTAAGACACTTGAGCTATACTTGATGTAGGCATTCTAATTAATGGATTTGTATCATTGAGTGCATCAAAATAGAGGTTATGCAGTTGAGCATGCAGATGAGTAGGGAAGGTTGAGTCAATCCAAGCTCTGTGTGGATCGCTACTAAAAACAGAGTATAAAGGGAAAGGGAGAATATCAGAGAGCATGAGAGGGAGGAAAATTATGAAAATATAGAATTTAATATCTTGAATAGAGTCTGCAACTTTGTGCACAGACTAAAGGTGCATCTATTTCCTCATGCCATATGAAGAGCACCTTATGGTTTTCTCTTGGATGGGTTTCCATGTTATGTTATGTGTATATATGTCAATGTTGAAATAGCTTAGATATATGTGTGAATAATTTTTTGAACGACTAGTTGATTATCATGTTCGCAAATGGATAAATGTATGATGACCTCCTTGTATGAATGGATATGAGTATGATGCAGGTCTATTCTTTATTTACTTAAGTCACATAAAGAAGGTTTGAATCAAAAATTAGTTGTTGAAGTACTTTGCATACAAGTAATCCAACTCCCCGGTCTTCATTGGAATCCTTGGTGTAGAGCCAAGGTACTAAAACACCCTCCCACACAACTACAGAAATGTGGTTTTGGAAGTTACCCATAAAACAAAGATATCTCGGGTGAGACGTCATTTGTGTCACAGGTGCTGTTGGTTGAGTTTTTCTTTGTGGGGCCAATATCTTGATCTTTGTTGTGCTGAGCAGAAGGGATTGAACTTGGGTCCTGGGACAGAGAGAGGGAAAAATCCAACACTTTTTATAATGTATCTTTAGGTAAAATGTGTTTCTTTATTATGCATTTGTACATATGTAATCCAACGTTCATGATGTGTTCTTTGCATAGAGTAACTTGATAGTCCATATTATCCTCGATATTAATGGCCATTGATCCATGGAATGAAAACCAATTGGTCCATGATGTAATTTTAATGAACATGGAGGGTCATTTTCTATTTCATTAATTATAAGAATCTCATATTTAACATTATTTTCTTTTACATAAAAATATTAATGCAAATATCTATTTACTTGGGGCCATGGAGTGTTTCCCTCTTCGAGGTTTTAAACCACGTAAAAACCCGATGTTTTGATATTTAATATGTGTGTATGAGAGACTACTTAAGGTATCTATTCTCTTGGAAATAAAGTCTCTTGGTCGAACAAGTCCACAAAAAATGTGTTACTTTAGAGTTATACCAATGATATTAGCACTACATAAGGAGTACTATGATATTAGTTTCCCACAACGGTTTAGGTTGGTCTTGAACAATTCTTGTTGGATTGGTATGAGTATTACTTCTCTAAAAAAATATCACATTTTAGATATTTTGTTATTTTTTTGTCTTTAGATTCCCATTCTAGAAAGGAAATGGAGAGTAGCTAGCTAGTACCAAGAATTCTCAAGTGTTATAACTATATGATATAGGAACGGGTTTTCAAAAATAGTACTAAACCTACTCTTTCACAACATCAACTAAGGATACAACATAGTCTTGGTATACTATAGAAATGAGATGGATGAGAGGATTATGTAATTCTAGTTTCAATTGCACTAAAATTGTTTCTGATATACTTTAAGGTATGTTGAAGATGGAATTCATAGGAGCACTATGTTTGATATGGTTCTACTAGAAGGGATACCATTAAATGTGTGCAACATTGTCAAACTAGGTGACTACACTTCTATTTCCCACATGTATGCTTCCTCAATTATATGTTTAGTCATTGAATGATAGAACCATATCTATGAAAGCATAGAAACACATCTCTATCTTGAGAAAACTTTTCTAAAATACATCAATATGTTGACACAAATTAAGTAGAAAGAGAACACTACTCAAAGAAATATAAGTACAAGAAATCAAATAACATTAATGATGATATTAAAGCTCCAAAATATAACTCTTGTATGAATAATTCAAAAAGGGAGAGAAATGTTCATGGTACTCTTCAAGGGGGAAACCTTATTTGAGAAGAGATTCAATATAATAATTTTGAAAACATGGCATAGCCTTCTATCTTTATGTATAGTTTCTTACTATCGAAACAATTACTACTTGTTGTCCCATCATTAATGAGTATCAACCGCCCAACGAGTCTTATTTTATCCTCTAAATAATTTTACATAAGTAACAACACATTAGTATCTAATGTTACTTATTCGAATAATAAGCAATACAAATTTATTAACTCACTCATTAGAAGCCAAAGTATGAGTTTAGGGTTGGACCCTAATAAAGGATGTCATTTCCTTGTAGATGTATGCCACCTATATGGTGGGAATCTATGGACAAGATAATGGAAATTATGGGAAATTTTATATCCCGAGGGAATCCAAGGTAAATAATGATACATATTTAGACATAATCATTAGTAGATGCCTCTTTCGAGTTAATATCCAAAGAGTATAAAATGGTCCTGAGGGTTAGATTAATTTGGATGTATTATAAGAGTATAAAATGATCATGAGGGGTTATCTAATTAAGATTTATATTATATCACATGATAGCATAATGTTGTGTATAAATTTTAAATTTGGAATCAATACAATGCATAATGGATACGGTCAAGGAATTATTTTTAATATAAATATTTTAAAGGTTTGAAGTTATTTACATAATAATAATAATCTATTTTTATGCCCATACTCAAGCCAAACAACAATTTGGTGTATGAGACCCCTTGTTTGTGGGACAACGGACCCCCTATGTGCAACCGTGTAACTCCTAAATCCTATATAGTCGTACATAGCCTACACTGTATGTATTTGAACCTATGACTTATCAGGGGGAAACACAAGTTATTAACAGTTAGGACCATATACATTATTTCTATATAACCCTTAAGAATTGATATGCCCATGAAATAAGTAAAAGGTATTCAAACATGATAACAAACCACATGTCATAGTGTGATTCAATACTTATATACACCATTATTTATGTTAGTAATTGATAGAAGAAATACAATGTTACCACAAATTGAAGGATGGAAATTTCAAAGTTTGTTAATGAATTAATGAATATTTGAAAACCCTATTGTGAGTTATGAACCATTTTGACATCATAAATAAATAATAAATATTTTATTTAATTATTTCATTGACTTTCTTATTTATTTCATTTTTTTATGTTATATCAACTTTTAAAATTCATATATAGTTTGAATGCTTCATTATGTTTTAAAATATTTTGATCAAGTCATTGGGACCAAAGCTGCAAGACCCCACAAAACCTTGAATCATGTCCACGTTCACCGCAGGAAACAAAATATTAAAATGGTTCGTGAACCATGAAAGTTTGTTTCTTTAGTATGTGTTAGTATGCTTTTGTACACATCTATTCCAATGGTCATGATTTGTTCTAGACATAGAGTAACCTGATGGTCCATATTATCCTTGATCTTAATGACCATTGATCCATGGCTTGACATGCAATTGGTCCATGATCTCTTTTTAAAGGATATGGAGGGTCATTTGCTAGTTGATTGATTCTGAGAAGATCATTTGTAAAATTGATTTCTTTTACATAAAAATATTGAAGCAAGTATCTATTTGGTTGCGGTCATGGAGTGTTTCCCTCTCCGGGGATTTAAACAACATAAAAACCTGGTCTATTGATATTTAATATGTTTGTGTGAGCGACTTCTTAAGGTCTCCATTCTATTGGAAATAACCTATGTTGGTTGAACAAGTCCACAAAAAATGTTCCACTTGAGAGTTTTACCAATGATATTAGCACTACCTAAGGAGTATTATGAGATAAGTTTCCCACAATGGTTTAGGTTGGTCTCAAACAATATTTTACTTTATTACGAGCATTACTTCTCTAAAACAATTCACATATTTTAGATTTTTTTTTAATTTGTTTTTTTAGATGTCTATTCTAGAAAGGATAGGGTTAGTAGGTCCCAAGGACAAATAATTCTCAAGTGTTATATCACTCTTATATAGAAAAGGCTTTTCAGAAATAGTACTCAATCTAATATTCACAACACCAACTAAGGATAGATCATACTCTTGGTATACTATATAAAAAAGATGGATGAGATGATTATGTAAAGTTAGTTTCAAGTGCACTTAAGTTTTTCCTAATATACTTGAAGTTACGTGGAAGATGGAATCCATATGCACAATATGATTGATGTGGTGCTACTAGAAGGGGTACCAATAGAGGTGTGCAATATTGTCAAAATAGGTGACTCCACTTCTATTCCCCATGTGTACACGCTTCCTCAACTATATGTTTAGTCATTGAATGATAGAACCATATGCTTAAAAGCATCGAAGAACATCTTTGTCTTCATAATTTTTTTCTAAAATCCATGAATATGTTGAAACAAAATAAATAGAAGGTGAACACTATTCAAAGAATATAAGTACAAGAAATCAAATCAAATTAATAATGATATTAAAAAATCCAAAATATAACTTTTGTATGAATAATTGAAAAAGGGAGAGCAATGTTTATGGTCCTCTTCAAGGGGGCAACACACTTTGAGAAGAGATCCAATATAATAACAATTTAAAAAACATGACATAACTTTCTATCTTTATTTATAGTTTCTTACTATCAAAACCACTACTATTCGTCGTCCCATCATTAATGAGTATCAACCACCCAATGGGTCTTATTTTATCTTATAAATTATTTAACAATAAGTAACAAGACATTACTATCTAATGGTCCTTATTCAAATAATAAGGAATGAGAATTTATTAACTCACTCATTAGTACCCAAAGTAGAATTTTAGGGTTGTACCCTAATAAAGGATGTCATTTCCTTGTAGGTGTATGGCACCTAGATGGTGGGAATCTATGAGCAACATAATGGAAATTAAGGGAAAAGGTATACCTGAAGGGCATGCAAGCTAAATAATAATCGTATTTAGATGTAATCATTAGTAAATGCTTCTTTAAAGTTAATGTCCAAAGAATATAAAATGGTGCCATGGGTAAATTAATTAGGAAATA
Organism: Pseudotsuga menziesii; assembly: GCA_001517045.1. Lineage (NCBI taxonomy): Eukaryota > Viridiplantae > Streptophyta > Pinopsida > Pinales > Pinaceae > Pseudotsuga > Pseudotsuga menziesii. The sequence continues at coordinate 143,778 of LPNX011055994.1, read as the reverse complement.
TTTTAAGAATATAAAATAATCATAAAGGGTTAAAGGGTTAGTTAGTTAAGAAATATTATATTACATTATATATACTTTATTCCTTCGAATTTGAACCTAGAAGAAAATACATTTTAAATTTAAGAGGCAATTTTTTTTTAATGCTATAAAGACTTTTAAAATTGATATATAATTGAACTCTTCATTATTTTGTAAAAAAAATTCGATGAAATATTATATTTTCATAAGTATTGGGGACCAAAGCCACAAGAGCCCACAAAACCTTGAATCATGTCCACGTTGGCCGGAGGAAACAAAATATTAGAATGATCACATGAGTTTTTTGGCCCGCCCTCGATTCGATTATTTATACACTAGCCAATGGCCATAAAACTCACGATTTAGAAGTTGTTTCGTCACTTCTGTTATTCCAACGATAAGAGAGGCTGAATCTCTGCTAAGGTCCCTGTGCGCGAGTCAAGCTTTCACTATAGAAACTCTGAGGAATTAAAGGAAATTTCTCTTTTTTAGGACTCTTGGTGGAGGGATCGCAAGTGAAAAAGACTCTTTCGCAGATTTGACTACCAATTTCTGAGTAGAAAAGCCTTTCAGATCTTCATTTTCAGGTATCTATGTCAAACTTTCTTTTCTTGTCGTTATCTCTCACAAAATGTTCTGTCACTTCTTTTGGAAAAATCATTTTAGTATTGAGTTGATTTGCTATTGTGACCATTATGAATGTTAAATTTAAAATTTCCTAACTCTCGAGCTATTGTTTTGCAATTGTGACCGTCAATGAAAAATCGTTTTAGTATTGACTTGATTTGCTATTGTGACCGTTATGAATGTTAAATTTAAAATTTCCTAATTTGCGAACTATTGTTTTGCAATTGTCACCGTTACTACTGTCAAATTTAAAAGTTCCCGATTGCTGAGGTTGGCGTTCTTCTATTCTTCGTTGAAGTAATTTTTAATAAAATATAGAATCTATTGGTTTTGTTGTTGAAGATTTATCAGCTAGAAAAGCGGAACATTTGTATTTGTCTGGCTTTTGCAGGCTGTTGTAGTTGTTCAAACAAGATGGGCAAAGCTAGCAGGGTGAGAAAGGAGAAACAAAATGTTGTTCAAGCAAATCGTGAATCTGCTAAAGGTTGTTCTTCACAGGAAAAAGATCAAAATGGTAGGCTGAGAAAGGAGAAACAAAATGTTGTTCAAGCAAATCGTAAATCTGCTAAAGGTTGTTCCTCAAAGGGAAAATATCAAGATGGTAAAATATTCATGGCCAAAAAGGAGGATAATATATCCAAATTGCGGGAACAGAATCAAGTATTTATCACAACTACTGAGAGCTTCAAAGAAGAACGCGAATCTGGAAAGAAAATGGGAGACAACTCGAAGGAGACTGAGAAAGACTTAAGAGAGGATGTTGATGGCCTTCAACAACAACTGAATAATGAAGAACATTCGGATTCAGCTTGTCAGTTCAAGGTAACAGAAAATTCTTTTCAGGACCAGAATGAGATGCTACATAAGGACGTAGACGGTTCCAGGTGTTTGCTTGAAATGCATAATCCTAGAATTGAAGATTATCTTGAGGAGAATTCTAGACTTATGAAGCAGCTAGAGGAAAAGAAAGAGCAGAGGACTAAATTTGAATCACTCCATGCAGAGTTTGCCATGAAGTATAGAGAGTTGGAGAAAAATAACTTGGACTTGCTGAAAGAGAATGGAGATCAAGAAGAAACGATTTTAGCATTGCAAAGAGAGAACGCTTCTCTTGGGAATGATACAAGTTTGTTTCTTCAAACTCTGAATGAGGAAACAACAACATCTCGAGAAATTTCAGAAAAATGTTTGCAAGGTGATGAGAAAGTTTTGTACTTAGAAAATCAGTTACTGGTATTGGGGGGATTGTTGGCATCAATAAAGTCAGAATATGATGAAGTGGCTGTTCAACTAAATAAAATCGAGGAAGACATGAATACATTATCAAATGATTACAGCTGCATCGAAGAAGAAAAAAAGACTATACATCAAAACTTGATGTTACAGTGTTCCATAAATAAAGAACTTGAAGAAAATTTACTATCAACCATGTCTTCTTTTGAGGAAATGAAGGATTCTTCTTTTCAGGGTGAACAACATATAGCTATGTTACAAAGACAACTTTTAAATGTTGCAGTTGAAAAAGACGGCCGAATCTTTGATCTACAATCTGAGCTTTCTGACATGGTCATCCAGTTACCTGGTTTACAAGATAAACTTTGGTCCATTGAAGAGGACACAATATTACTTGAAGAGAAAAACATTGAAATAGAGAGAAGAAGACTGGCTTCAGAAGAAGACCAGGTGCATCTTAAGGCGAGAATACTGGAGTTGGAAAGAGATTTGGATTTTGTCACAAAAGATCTTGAATCGTGCAGGTCCATGTCAGTGGAAAACGAGTGTCAGTTAGCTGGTTCACAATACCAGCTTTCAGACCTTGCCCAGGCCAAAATGTGCCTGCTGGAGGAAAACAATTCTTTGAGGGTTCAGTTGAACAAATACCTGATGGAGGAAAACAATTCTTTGAGGGTTGAATTGAACAAATACAAATCTATTGTTTCAGAACAAATTCCCCAGATTTCAAATGGGACAATGGAATTGGAGACTTCCATGGAATGTGTCGAGAATGTTGAATTGAAGGATATCCAACTACAGAAGTTGATGGCTGAACGTCAGCATTTGCAGGCATATGTGCATGGAAATGAAAACTCAAACAGTGTGCAAGAAGATCCAATTACAGAGAATGGCCATGTAAGTCCAAAACGAAAAAGTGCGGATGGAATTGGAAAAGGAAATAATGTGGGCGGCAATGGAAAGCCAAAAAGTGTGCATCAAGAACAACCTTCAAAGCGGAGGAAAGGAAAACAAAAATCTAGAAAGTGAAAACCACTACTTCTCAAAGTGAGCTCAGCATTTTCCCATCTTCTGCATATTTCTATGCACCCATTCTTAATTTTGCATTCCATAGTTATGATATGTTACTATATAGGATTTTCACTATTTTCACTATTGATTTCATTTGCTAACTCGCGAGGATTTGCTAACTCGCCTTTGTCGCAGTCATCTTCATTCCCTCTCCTGGGTAAGTATTCTTATACAATTGTCGTATTTATTTATTTTTTTTCTTTCGATTACAGTTACATATTATTTATTATTATTACATATTACTGACCCCATTTTCATTCCCTTCACAGGTAATGTATGAGCTTAAGCAAGGGGATACTACTCCTACAGTGTCCGAGCTCGAGAAAAAAGCAAGAGTTAGGCTTCGGATAAGCCACTGCCTTGAAGCGTTAACCAGCTTGAGCGATATCAAGGGTGAATCCCATGCGTTAATGCTGTTTGTATTCATTTTGGTTGTGGGTAGTGACTAGGTATTCTTTGAGTAACCTCGGGCTTGGCCTGATAATGGTTTACTGTAGCTCTGATATGCAGTTATAACCAATGTACATGTATGCATTTGTTTAACTATTGTTTGAAAAATGTATTGCTATTGGGATGTATTATTATTGTGCTGTCATGGGTTTGAACCCTGGACTTCTTTTGTTGTTAACCATTATATTGATAACAGGATGTTACAGGTATACTCCTTGACTGTTTAATTTTCTCTTAGATTTTTGCTCTTACTTTAGCGTGACAATGAACTAGCCCTGCGCCAATGTGTCTTTGACTTTGTCAATATAATTATATGTGAAGCGAACATTTATAGGGTACCTCTAGCAGCTTGACCAGTTATTCAGTGCATGTTAATTTGTTTATGTAAATGTGACTATCAAGCAAAAAAGCCATATGCAGGATTTCTTATCACGGTATTGAACTAAATGGATTGTTATTTTCAATTCTTGAATTTGCAGTGCTTTGTATTATGTGGAAGACACTAATTGGAATAGTATTATGTGGAAGACTCTAATTGGATTGTGTTAACCAAAACCAAGTCGACTAAACTTGAGTTTACCGCTCAGTTAATATTAAAATTTAATTTTTATTTTTCATGCGGACCTCTTTTTTTTTTCACTAGTTGGGTGAAACTTGTCTATCCCCAGACTAGACAAGTCTATCAACTTTGGTCGGACTTTAGCCCCCACTGATTTACTTCGACTTACTAGTCTCTTCTACCACTCAAGTCGGCTGACCTCTTCGACTTCTCAAGTCGGTTAACCTCTTTGACCTCTCAAGTCAATGACCTCGGTCTGCTGACTCAACCTACCTCTCAAGTCGGGTCGACTGACTCAACCTACCTCTCAATTCGGTTCACTGTGGTCGAAATCTACAAAGTATGTTTCTTAGTATAAGAGACTTAAGAAATTACAAATTTTTTTCACCTATGAGTAAGATAGAGTAAAATAGAGACATTAACAAATCCAAAGAACTTATAAAAACATATGCCCAAATATGTAGGAAGACTTGAGTCGACCAATGTGCCGTAAAACCCTAGAACTTTCACAGGGTGAGAAATTTGTGGGTTCTTTGATTTTTCACTTAACAGTAATTGTAAAAGACATTTACTCAAGTAAATCTGGAAATATTGTATGGCCAAATAAACACATAACAAAGTATTACAAACTTGTTGGTCCAGACTTGTCCTTGCTCTTCCACTGAATCACATACACAGAAGCATTCGAGTTCTCTTTTCTTACGCTGAGTTCCTTTGTCTTTCTATTATGTCTCTAGTGTCTATAAACTGATTTACAATTTGATTCTTCTATTTATAGGCAACCTGAAGATTGCTCCATTAAAGACTGTAATAACTATCTACCTAACGACTTAGCTTCAAACATAAATTCGACTAGTTTACATTGCCGAATCGTGGACTCTTCCCTCTTGTTAGACTGACTAACAAGATCTTGACTAGTACAAACCCTGAGAGAGTCGACTGAGAGTCAGGTACAGAACTGCGAGTAATTACATTTTTCCAACAGATTGACCATTTGTTTGATATATAGTTTATGCTTTTTGTTAACATGGTAGAGCCCTAAGGGGAATGAAAGGCAAGGCAAGGGAGTGCTGCCTCAACTTCTTCTATAGCACTTAAACTTAGTGTTGCTCTCAACTTCTTATGCAGCACTTAAACTTCATGTATAGCTCAAAATAACACTTTACAACAATGTACAGGTTTTTTGTCACAACTAGCTGTAACTCACTAAAAGAGCTCACGAAATCAACCCAACACATATAAGATTGTTGCAGCTTGGCTACTATAGCTAAAAGTACTTCAAAAATGGTGTTGCAGCTAGTTGTTACAGTTTGCAACACTTTATATGCCTATTACAGCTAGTTGTGAGTGCTGACAGTCACTCACAACACACTCACAACTCTATTACAGCTGACTTTTTAACAAGTTTTAGATGACCCCTGTATCCATAAACACAACATAAATATTGTACTCAATTAATAAACACATTAACAGAAATAAACTTGAGAGCGAACTGACATCAAGAAATAAAACTGAGCTTTCTAACTCAAGAAGAAAGTAAAACAAAAATAACACAGTAAAGTTCAAAATTTCAACTCTGTGTACTAATCTACATCTCTGTATGTGTATTACACACTTCTCCGTATTCCAAACATGATCACAAGCTAGGTATTTATAGGATATTTAGTGAAGTCGGTCATTAACTACTAATGGACCCTTCACTTATATAAAAACAAATCTACCAATGATGTGTTACAGTCTATTACAATTTGACAGAGTCGAAAACTATGATGGCTCTTCAAAACATAGATGTACTTTTGCTAGCTTAATCAAAATGGCTTTTCATGATTCATAATTTTAATGTTTGTCATAATTTAATTAATTTCCTTTCGTTTCATGAGATGCAACAAGCATGGTGAATGCCCCTTCAATAATATGATCAACTCAATAATTATTAAATGAGCTGTGACAGAGGCTATAACTACTTCTTCAGAAAATGATGTGGTGTGTTGCCCCTTTGAAATATTAATAGAATGGAAAAATCAAAAGCATTGTGGCAGTGGTTGTCTCTCTCTTCTGATTTGCGGCGGCTACAAATCTGGGCGGTGATTCCTTTTCACACTTCCAACGGTTAGGTATCTAAACGGTATTCCCTCTTTAGCGTTTCAGTGGGAAATTGGTCTAGGCAATGGAGTAATTAACCACCGCCAACATTCTCCCTCTTAATTACTTCACCCAAAAACACATCAAACACAATCAACTACAGTTTTTACAAAACAATTTTCCAACTATAATGCCTGCTCGTCTAAGTCTCAGCAAGGGTTACATTAGTATCAAAACAACTTCAAAATTTTGTTCACATTATTTGTTGGAGCATACTAGTGTATTTTTTTTCTGATTCTTTCGGATGCAAACTTTGTAATATGTAAACTTTGTTTTTTGTTTTATCTTCATCTTTACCTTGATCTTTTTTGGTTCTTGCTTCATTTGTGGCTTCTGTCATTCTTAATATTGAATTTACATCTTAATAATCTAAATTCCTTTTGCTCAGCAACTCCACAATAATAATTCATCATTTATTTCAGCATCAAGACCATTGCATTCAACCTTCTTGGACTTTGCAAACAAATCATTAATCATAATTTCAATGGCATCCTTCTCACGTTTGGTTTCATCATTACTTGGCTTAAAATGTCAAACTTTATACCAAACATACTTCTGATTCTTCATCTTCACTTTCTTCTTTACCTTCAATCCTTTATGGTCAACTTCAAATGCAAAACATTCTTCAATTTGCTTATAGTAATTTACATTTTCAATGTCCTTTATGGCAATGACTTCAATTCAAATCTTTTCTTCAAAATACTGCAACGTGGGCATACAAAGATCCCACAAGCTATCTTTGAATTCACCGAGAGTAATTAGTTCAATGTCATTCTATAGGCACATTAATTGATAATAATGCCCAATTTCTTCAGGACTCCATGACATGAAGATATTTCCAAGTGATTCTTCATTCAATTCATCTTTGGTGCAATTTTCTTCTTTCAAATCAAACTCATTATTTCCAATATAATATTCAATGAATTCTTCTTCATCTTCGATTGAATTCTCACCTACACATTCAAACTTTTTGTCAGCATTATATAAATTATCATACAATTAACCATATTGGTTCTTTGTATTTTGTTCTTCTCTCAGAGCTGTCTCTATCTTTTCTTTCAAATCTATGTCTGTTGCTGCAACAAGGTAATCAACTTTCTTCATTTCTGCTTCCACAACAAGACTATCATCTTTATCACCATATCTTGGCTTTTCAAACCATTCTTCCAAAAATTTCAATTGTTCATCAAGAACATCATTCCTTATTTCAGTTGCTCTGTCTATAACAAAACATACAACATTTTTATCATTATACAACTCTTTTTCTATCACTACTTCTGCAATCATCGAATCATCAACATTTCCAGCATCATTATAGATTCATTTTGCTTGTACTTTATCTATTTCTGTGTTGCAACTTCTGTGCAATCTTCAACAATCTTATCGAATTCTTCAACAAAATTAAAATCATTAATATTTCAAAAAACTCATAAAGAGGTTCAAGCACTTCAACAAAGTGCACTTTATCTTTCTTAGCTTTTGTTGTTACTTCACATACTGTTGATATGGTAGTCTTCATCCTATCATCATGATCATCTTTTCCCATTACTTCTCCATGGAAAATTTCATAGATACTAGTTTCTTCATTGGCACCTACTTCATCATTGTCATCAGCAACATACATCATTGGAATATACAAGGAAGAAATTGCTACACTCGCACTTCCTTCACCTTCAATATTTGACTTATAACCCAAGACATCATCATTTTCTTTCTTTGTACCTGCACAATCATTGACAAACAAATTATTAGCAAAACACTTGTTCTTTTTTCTCTCCTTATCTGCACCATTCAATATCTCTATAGATTCTTCTTCGAAAATATTACCAACACTTTTTCTATCATCAGATACACCATTTTCATGAGTGTATTTTTCACATGAAGCTTTATCATCTTCCTTATGAGAACCAAATGGATGAGTGAAACACTCTTAATTTTCTGCATCATAACTACTGTAGTTGATTTCAATCCTGTCTTTTTCTTTCACTTCTACAACATCTTCAGTGTTGTCTTCTAGATTCATTGTACCTACATGTACAAAATCATCAGATTCAATACATGATTTAAATTTCTTCATGGACGTGTCCTTCAAGGACTCTTCTTGCACAAATACTTCTTTGTTGTCTTCACGCTTGAGAAATTTATCATCTTTATCAACATTCTACATGTTAACCATTCCATCATTTTCATAATTTATTTTAGCGATATCTAAATTTGAAACTACATCAACATCTTTATCAATAGAAATTTCAACTTCTTCAAATTCTGCTGTTGTTGTACAACATACAACAACCTCATTTTCACCTTTAGTTTCAACATCATTTTCATCATTGATATAAACACAATTGTGATATTTACAAATAATTTAACTATCTTCTGCTGCTTCTACAAATTTGTTTGCTGAAATGTCAACAGGTTATGACTCAGCCATATATCTCTCCCTTACATCAAACTTTCTTTTCAAACTTTCTCAGGCTTCTCTAGTTGTGTTTTCTTCAGCAATTGCATAAAAGATATTATCATCAAGAGCTTGTTGGATGTAGTACAATGAAAATGCATCATTTTCCTCATCTTAGAGTTTCTTAACTCCATCCTTAACAAAATTCCATAATCCTCTAGCATGCAAGAAAATTTTCATATTAACTGACCAACATCCATAAATTATACCTAAGAAATATGGTAGTGGATAATAGATGCTGCTCCATGCATCCTGTATATTTTCTCGAACTTCCTCTGCTTCAGCAGGTACCTCAGTGGCTTCTCCTAATATCTCTGCTATGGAAAAACCAACCTCTTTTGCATTAACAATATTATTCTTCATCTCTTTAAGCATTGTTTTTTTCCCCATGTCTCTGTTTTCAAATAAATACTTGTATAGAATTTAAATTTTCTTTTGGATACGTCCTTCAGTTCCTCTTTCACGCATAATGGCTTCAATTCAAACCAAGTAAACTTCCAAAACATTGGAATTCAAATTGCTCTACCATTAAACTATATGGGAGCTCTCAACCAAAAAGAATATATTCCTTTCAATTGATCAACCTCTATTTGAGGAAGCAAACTCAGAGTCAACTTGAACGTTTAAACCAACATACATATGATACAAGAGACATTTGTTTCAACCTTCACCTGCTAAATGATGACTCAACTTTTATTTGATGGAGAAAATGAGCTCGTACCAATACTGAGTTGAACATGCAAACTGAACTTACTTTTTCTCTTTCTACATAGTAGGAAAAGGGCGATGGAGTAAGTATCATCAGAACGATCTCCAAACAAAACACAAACAGTTCAGAATACAATCACATAGCTCATTTATGAAGTGAGAACATAACCAACGAACAATTAACTTTGATAAAATATGAGGGGAAGGAAAGGGAGTGTCGGTCTCACTTTTGCAACACTTAAACTTCATGTATAGCTCAAAATAAAACTTTATAGGAATGTACAGTTTTCTGTCACAGCTGGTTGTAACTCACTAATAGAGCTCATGAAGTCAACCCATCACCTATAGGATTGTTGTAGCTTGGTTGCTTTGCTAACAGTACTACCAAGATGGTGTTGCAGTTAGCTATTACAACTAGCAACACTTTATATGCCTATTTTAGCTAGCTGTGACTACTGATAGTCACTCATAACACACTCATAGCTCTATTACAACTGACTTTTTAACAAGTTTTAGATGACCCTTGAGTACATAAACTCAACATAAATATTCAACTGAATTAATAAACACATTAACATTAATAAAGTTGATCTGCTACAACAAACTGACATCAAGAAATAAAACTGAGTTTCTGTGACTCAAGAAGAGAGTAAACACAAAAATACCATAGTAAAGTTTAGTGTTTCAACTCTATGTATTAATCTACATCTCTGTCTATGTATTACACACTTCTTCATATTCCAAACATAATCACAAGCTAAGTATTTATAGGATATTTAGCTAAGTCAGTCATTAACTATTAATTGATCCTTCGCTTATACAAAAAAAAAATTCTCTACAAATGCTCTGTCATAGTCTATTACAGTCTGACGGAGTGGAAAATGTGATGCCTCTTCACAACTTAGATGTACTTTGCTGGCTTAATAAAAACAAGTTTTCATGATTCATAATTTTAATGTTTGTCATAATTTATTAATTCTCTTCCCTTTCATGTGCTGCAATAGGAATGGTGAACACCTCTTCAATAATCTGATCGATTCAATAATTATTAGATGAGTTGTGACAGAGGGTGTAACTGCTTCTTCAGAAATCGATGTGGTGTGCTACCCCTTTGAAATCTTGACAGCATGGCAAAATCAAAAGCATTGTGGCAGTGGTTGTCTCTTGTGAGTTGCGGCTGCCACAAATCTAGGTGGTGATGGCTTTTCACACTTCCAACGTTTAGCTATCTAAACATGGTTGCCTCTTCAGCGTTTTAGCTAGAAATTGGTGTAGGATTTGAGGTAATTAACCACTGCCAACAAGCCCAAAAGATTCGATTTGTGATCGAAGTTATAAGTACATATTTTTATTATGGTTTAAATGATGCGTAGGATTTTGGTTCAGCTCAGAGGCTCAAATCTTGTTATACTTGTTAACCTACCTTTATATATTGTGTAGAGATATATTGATTATGATTTTTATATTACTTAACAATTGGGACTCAACCGTAAGGATTGAACATACCTATGTATATATTTGTATGATTAGCGTTTTATCATCTGTATGCTCTTGTAATAATTGGAAGAGAATTATTGTAGCATGCCCATGAGACTTGACCATGACAATGGTTTCGTTTTCATATATTAAATTTAAATGTCATTTGATTGAGATTTTGTATGTAGTAATACATTATTTTTTATAATATGATTTATATATATATATATATATATATATATATATATAATATGCATATATGTTAAGGGTTCAATCCTTGGATTCCAACTTGAATTCTATCAGGTGTTTGCATGGTATATGTGAGATTTCTATTTAGTTTTATTGAGTGATAAAATTATTATATTCATTTAATAANAGACGTATTTAGATATATCTTACTTTGTCATAAGTATTATGAAGATATAAATTTATCTATTCAAACTCAAACAAAGGGGATATTTGATTATTTACTTAAACTTATAGAAAAATACTAAATCTTTAACAACTTTAGGGTTAGAAAGTGCATCTAATGTATATACAAATCTAAGAGAAGAATCAACATACCCCTATATATATTGTAGTAATTTCATATACTTAGAAGTTAAGATCCTATACTTAGTAGAACTAAACAAATTATCCTACAATCTCTTGTAGTATATGTAATTTCATATACTAGGTAGTTAAAGAAATAAATAAATTGCAAGAGTAAGCATAAATGTTCCTTATGGATTTTAGGATCATTGTGTATGAATTTACATAACAAAAGTAGGAAACTTAAAATAAACATAACTAGACTTGTAAATGAATTTTAGATAACCTAGACAATATTTATTTTTGGTAAAACGAAGAAATAAAATATAAAAAGAAATAATTTTATAATTATTTTCTCACGTCAAATCTCACTAGCTCACTTGTTTAAGGGACACCCATTCACCAAGGGAAATCCAGGTTCAAATCACCTTAGGGTGAGTTAGTTAGGAGGAAACACCCAAAAATCGAACATAGTTGAAGGTTGGTGTGGTGTGGGTGAAGCTCTATGTAATTCCTATAAAAATAATAACCCCTTATCACAATCCTTCATGGAAAAACCATATTATTTTCATGGTTATTGAACACTCAAGGAACCTTTCTTTTGAGGGTTGAATTGAACAAATACAAATGTACAATGGTTTCTGAACAAATTCCCTAGATTTCAAATGGGACAATGGAATTAGACATTTCCAAGCAATGTGTCAAGGAAGATGAATCGAAGGATATCCAACTCCAGAAGATGATGGTTGAATGTCAGAAAGTGTGCATGGAATTGGAAAAGGAAATGATATGCAAGGCAATGGAAAGAAAAAAAATGTGCATCAAGAGCAACCTCCAAAGATGAGGGGAAGGTAGGAGAGTGCTTCTCTCAACTTTAACGACACTTCAAACTTCATTTACAACTCAAATCAACACTTACAACACTGTAACAACTGGTTGTTACAGCTGACAGAGCTGTCAAAACATAAATCAATTCCCACAGGACCGTATTAGCTTGCATGTTACAGCTAACAATACACTCTAGATGATGTTGTAGCTAGCTGTTACAGCTAACAGTCACCTACAGCACAATAACAACTTAGTTGAAACTAACTATTTAACAACTTTCTGGTAACCCCTGCATCCATAAACTTAACACAACTATTCTACTTGATCACTAAAGCACATTACCATAAATAAACTCTGTTTTTTTCAACTGCTACAACAAACTAACATAAAAAAATAAAACAGAGTTTACTAACTCAAAAATAGAGTAAAACAAAATAAGTACGTGGTAAATTCAGAGTTTCAACTCTGTGTATTTCTCAATCTATTTCTATATCTCTGTATATCAAATATGATTACAAGCTTAAAGGTATTTATAGGATTTTGGTTAAGTCAGTCATTAACTACTAGTTGACTCTTCGCTATACAAAAACTGAATTCACAATTTATGATTTACAATCTGACATGAATGAAGAACTACGCTGCCTCCTTAGAAAATTAGACGCGTTTTGCTGGCATTTTAAAATGGCTTTTTATGATTTAGTAATTTTATTTCTGTTAGGAAGTGAGGCGGTGTGGGGGTGCTGCGACTCTTTAGTGTTGCGACGGCCAATCTGTGGAGTAATTAACAACTCCAACACTCTCGCCCTTAATTAATACACTCAAAAAACAAAATTTTGTAATACTATCTTTCTATTACACCTTACAAACTTCAATGTTTTTCCTATGAAGCTCAAATAAATATTTTCCCATAGGTTTGTAAATAGGTCTGCAAACTAATTTTCTGGCTTGTGAAAGTTCATACTCATTTCATTGTTTTTTATTAGTTCTTGAATAAAATTATACCTTGTATCAATATGCTTACTTCTTTTATGAAATAAATGATTTATTGATAGTGCAATAACTGATCTATTGTCACATAAAATTTGAGTTCATTCATTTTGTTCACATTGTAACTCAGAAAGAGTTCTTCTCGTCCACACAGTTTGGCATGCAGTTGTTGTTGTTGCAATATACTCTTCCTCAGCAGAGTATAGTGTCACTATGGGTTTCTTCTTTTACACCCATGCTACTTATCCTGATCCAAAATTGAACACATATCCAGATGTGTTTTTTATATCATGAAAAGAACCTGCAAAATCACTATCAGTATATCCAATCAACTTAAAATTTGAATTAGATGTATACTGAATACCAAAATTTGTTGTTATGTAAATATATCTTAGAATCCTCTTTCCAGCTTTCGAGTGGGTATTCTTTGGTGATTCCATAAATCTCGAAATTAAACTTATAACAAACATTATATCAGGTCATGTTGCAGTTAAGTACATGAGACTTCCAACTAGTATCTTATACAATGTTGGATCAACTTCTAACCCATCATCCTCCTTACTGATTTTTGTGCTAGTTTCAATTGGAGTTACTATTGGATTACAGTTCATCATTCTGAATCTTTTTAATACATAATTTTCATACTTGTTTGACAAATAAAAATACCATCTTCAGATTGATTTACTTCAATACCGATGAAATATTTCATCATTCCTAAATCATTCATTTCAAATTCTATTTTCATGGCTTTCTTTAACTCCTATACTAAAATATTTCCAGTGTATATCAATTCATTCACATATAAGAAAATAACTAGTATTTTACCTTCTTGGTTTACCTTTGTATATAAGCTTTTCTCACTTGGACTTCTGTTGAATCCTTCACTATTAAAATATTCATCAATTCTGCTATACCAGACTCTAGGTGCCTGCTTCAATCCATAAAGTGCTTTCTTTAATCTGTAGACCTTATCTTTGTGTCCATCAATTTCATATCCTGGAGGTTGTCTGACATAAACCTCTTCTTCTAAAGATCCATTTAAAAATGCAGACATTACATCCATTTGATGTACATACCATTTATTATGAGAAACAATAGCTAGTACCATTCTTACTGGATCAAGTCTAGTCACCGGTGCAAAGGTCTCATTATAATCAATACTAGGTTATTGACAAAACCCCTGAGCTGCAAGTCTTGCTTTGTATTTTTCAACATCACCATCAGCATTAAACTTAGTATTGTAAAACCATTTGAGAACTACACAATTTTTATCATCATCACATGCTATAAATAAAAATTTTGAAGCTTGATCTACTTCTTCATTTTGATCATATAGTTCTCTTAAACTTATAGTCTTGTGACCTCTCACTGTCTTTCTTAATAACACTAATGTAGGATTTGATTCATTACTTAACTTTGATCCTGTTCCTTGCGTTCCACCAATATTCGATGCTTCACCACGTTCATGAGTTCTGGGCACTTTGGATGGTTTTGTTACTGTTGGTGTATATGGATTTATCTGTCCTCCATGTATTCCATGTTCTTCTTCTTCATCTTTTATGTGAGTTGTAACAATGTCCTCTTCAACTGATCTATCAATGCTCCCATCCCATGCTTATTCTTCCTTAAACACCACATCTCTGCGGATGACATACTTCTTGGTGACGGAATTATAGATTATATATGCTTTTGATTCTTCACGATATCCAACAAAAATACATTTCTTACTTATGTCATATAAATTTCTCCTCGTCTCTTTAGGTAGATGTGCATAAGCTACACAACAAAAAATTATTAAATGAGATATGCTGCAACACTTACATGCTTGCTAGGGAATACAATCTTTCACACTCTTTGTGGAGATTCTGTTTAGAATGTATACTGAACAAGTAATAGCGTCTCCCCAATATTCATTTGGAAAATGCTTCTCCTTCATCATACTTCGATCCATGTTCATAATGGTTCAATTCTTTCTTTCTGCTACACCGTTTTGTTGTAGTGTGTAATGAGATGTAAACTATCTTTTAATTCCATAATATTGAATATATTCCATAAATTCATTTGACATGTACTCACCTCCTCTATCGGATCTCTAGACTGTAATAGATCTTTCACTATACTTTTCAGCCACAACTTTAAAAATTTTAAACACATCAAAAGCTTGAGATTTATGTTTCACCAAATACACCCAATTTTTTTTACTCTAATCATCAATGAATGTCATAAAATAAACATTATGATTCAAAGAAGGTGTTTACATTGGCCCACACAAATTTGTGTGTACTAGCTATATTGGCACTTTTGCTTTGTATGAGACTCCATAAATAATTTTCTCTCTATGATTCTTTCCCAATATGCAACTCTCACATGAGCATGTTGGTTGTTCAATATTGGGCAACCCTTTTATTATCTACTTCTTTTGTAGCAAATCTAAACCACCAGAATGTAAATGGCCATACCTCAAATTCCATAACCATGATTGATCCAAACTCTTAGTTTTATAAGCATTCAAAGAGTTAGTTAAATCATTGCTCATAATTATTGGAAACATTATATTCTTTGTCATATCTACTCTAGCAATCAATTATTTACATGGATGTTTATCATAAATAGTACATACCTTGTTCTTAAAAAACACTATGTATTCTTTCTCCATCAATTGTCCAACACTTAATAAATTATAGAATAAACCAGGAACATAATAAACATAATGAATAGTTCTTCTTTCACCATTCTTTGCATATACAACAATTACACCTTTAGCATTAAGTTTTACCTTACTGTTATTACCTAACTTCACTTCATATTGAATGCTTGTATCTAGACTTGAAAATAATTCATTGTTTCTAGTCATGTGGTTGCTACATGCACTGTCCAAGAACCAAATATCTTTTGGCCTTTCCTGGGTTACATTGCAAGTTAAAAACATAAGCTTCTCTTCATTTTCAGTCTCCTCTATCATGTGAGTAGATAGATTACTAGTATCTGCTTGCTTCTTCTAAAATGTGTTAGCAAAATGCCCAAATTTCTTATAGTAAAAATATTGAACTTTAGATATGTTATACCTCTGATTTCTTGGTTGTGTGCTTAGCTTCTACTCCACCTTACGCTAAGAGTACTTTGTTATAACTTCTCTTCAGATTCTGAATCATTTTTGATGTCAACATGATCACCACTTCAACCTCATCTTCCTCTGCTACTAGCTCTTTCTCTACCTCTACCTCTAGTAGCATGTAACTAATATTTAAAAGCATTTTCTAATGGAGTATCATCATACATGTTCATTCTTGATTCATGAGAAATCAAAGAACCAGTCATCTCATCAATGTGCATTTGACTAAGATCTTTAAACTCTTCAATTGTAACAACCAGTGTTTCAAACTTCTTTGTCAAACATCTCAACATTTTTTTAATCACACATTGATCTAAGAGGTCTTCACCATACTACCGCAGCTGGCTTACAACATTCATGACTTGTGTCATCAAACTATCATTAGTCTCGTTCTCCTTCATCTTTAGATTCTCAAAATCTCTTCTCAACTTTTGTAACTTAACATTCTTCACCTTGGTTACACCTTGATAACAAATTTCAAGAGTGTCCCAAGTTTTCTTCAAAGATTCAACACTTGATATATTTGGAAAAGTAGATTCACTCAGGCCTTGCAGAATAAAACCATGAGCTTTATTATCCTTCTTCTTGTTTAATTTCAATAGAACACACTCACCATTTAACAGAGCCAATTCAATAGCTTGATCAGCTAGTTCTAGATACCCAATAGTAACAAACTCTCAAATATCTTGAGTGCGCATGATAGTTCTCATCTTAATAACCCATGTATCATATTTTATTTTAGTCAACAGAGGAATTTATGGCTGCATTACACTACTAGTAGTAGCCATCTTAAATCAAATTACTCTTAAGAACTTAACCAAGCTATTGATACCACTGAGGAGAAGACATGGGAGTGCCACTCTCAGCTTTAGTGACACTTCAAACTTCATTTACGGCTCAAATCAACACTTATAGCACTGTGACAGTTGGTTTTTATCGCTGACAAAGCTCTCAAAACTTAAATTTATTTCTACAGAACTGTATTAGCTTGGCTGTTACAGCCAACAATACACTCTAGATGATGGTGCAGCTAGCTGTTACAGCTGACAACTCAGTTGCAACTAACTATTTAGCGAATTTGTGATAACCCCTTCATCCATAAACTTAACACAAGTATTCTACTTGATGAATAAACCACATTAACATAAATAAACTATGATTTCTTGAAGTGCTACAACAAACTAACATAAAAAAATAAAACTAAATTTACTAACTCAAAAATAGAGTAAAACACAAAAATTATGCAGTAAAAATCAAAGTTTCAACTATGTGTATTCCTCAGTGTGTTTCTATATCTCTGTATATCAAATATGAATACAAGCTTAGGTATTTATAGGATTTTGGCTAAGTCGACCATTAACTACTAATTGACCCTTAACTATACAAAAAAGAAATTCACAATTTATGATTTCTATGTATGTTTCTATATCTATGTATATCAAATATGATTACAAGCTTAGATATTTATAAGATTTTGGCTAAGTCAATCATTAACTACTAATTGACCCTCCACTATACAAAAAAGAAATTTACAATACAAATATGATTACATGCTTAGATATTTATAAGATTTTGGCTAAGTCAATCATTAACTACTAATTGACCCTCCACTATACAAAAAAGAAATTTACAATGTGCGAGGGGAATGAAAAACTTGCCGACATATTAAAATGGCTTTTAGTGAATGCGACTCTTCAGCGTTGCAGCAGGCAATCTGTAATTAACAGCTCTAACAAAAGCGGAGGCAAAGAACACAAAAATATAGAAAGCAAAAACCGCTAGTTCTCAAAGTGAGCTCTTAAAGCATTTTCCCATCTATGGCATGTTACTATAGGATTTTCACTATTTTGTCAAACAAAAACAAAAACAAGTACAAATAACAGTCTAGAACTTCTTGTTTCTAAAGACGCTCCTTAAATTGTTTGTATTTTAAGTGTTTTTAAGTGTCTAAGATTTTTTGTAGTAAGTGATTAGAAAGGTTTTAGTAGAAATTTAGAATGACAAGATTGGTTCTGATTACTATATTCGAGGAGTTGAAAATTTATTTCTCTTTAACTCATCTTGCTTTCGAATTCTTACAGAGAATTGAGATAGATTTTATATGAAAACGAAAAACTCCAGTTTAGAATTGGTTCTTGCTTGTGAAAGAAAACAAAAGATGGCACGGATGGAAGTGATGCCCGAAAAGCAGATCTAATTTACTGTTCTACGTATTGTTATTGTTTTACTCTATTTGTACTCTCGTTTATCATTACATATTTGGTGACATGGGTATACTATAGGACATATTATGTTACCAGTAATTAAAAATTGGGTACAACAACATATTATTGTTATGGTACATCAACATAGATCCATCTTAAACCCATAACTATCAAAGATATAGATGAATTCCATTTATTGAGGTGTAAAGTCTGTTATCTTAATCTTTTACACAGAAAGACAAATTTTACACTTCAATATATTAGATCTCTCTTGTACTTGCTATATCTAGGTTTAAGTTGAAATCAATATATGTTTTTTCCTGTATTACATAATATTACTTGTTACAACATCTCCTAAATACAATAAACCTTACAATATCAACCCTAAGAACAATATTTATAACATTAACAGAAAGCCAATACAAAAATATATATTTTGATTCACTGCAATCGACTACCATAGTAGTAAGGCTAGAAATCACCAAGATGACAATATATCATATATGGATATTATCCATTACTTACCCTAAATGCATATGTATTATATGTAGGTATTTTATTGTGTACAATTTTTTTTTATTTTCCAAGATTCAAAAGAGTTGGGTTTTAAAAGGAATCAATAAGATATAAGTCTAGTCAATGATGTCTAAGATCCCTAATCAAGGTCTAAGTTGTTTATAGAGAAATGTGCAATGTCAATGTTGGTTTTCATGTGTTTTCTTTATATCTATTAACATGTACAATGCGAGTGTTCATTTTCATGTGTTTTCTTTATATATATTAACATGTGCAATGTCAATGTTTGTTTTCATGTGTTTTATTTATTGTTAAGTGTTCTTTAACTCTTGTTAAAGTTGAACATATCAACACATTTATAGAAATAAGCCATTCTTAGGTTTAGATACTCTTAAATTTTATTTGGAATTAAGGTCATCACAACTTGAGAAAATAATCAATAATTTCATTTATTTTACTTTAACGATATGTTATTTAGCTTCCATACTAACATGTATGTATATAGTGTTAGAAAGCATTTTCTTTAATGAATAAAAGTCCAACTAAGATGTAGTATCTTAGCATCATTTTAGAATTTATAATATAATATTGAGGGCAATCCAAATTAAGTTTTGGTATCTTTGCATCATTTTAGACATTAAAATATAATATTGAGAATAACCCAAATTTAATGTGAATTAACTTAGTTTAATTAAGTTGTGGTATCTTTGCATCATTTTAGACATTATAATATAATATTGAGAACAACCTAAATTTAATGTGAATTAACTTAGTTTGATAACATTTTTCTCTTTTAGTAGAATTGAATTGAATTAATTTGAAAGTTAGTTTCTCATCTAAACATCTTTTTAAAAAATGGGTTTTTAAGGTTCAAAGTACGAGAGAATAATTTGGAAATTAAGAAATAAATGGATTACGAATAATGTGATATTGTTTGGTATTAAAACTAAGTGTTCATGTTTGATTACAAAAATATTGATAGGTTCCTATATTTCATATTATTTTCTTTGAAAACTCGATTATACTATAAACGTATAAGACCTATACTGATCTAAGAGGACTTCTAATACCAATCAAAATTAAAGTCTTCAAATTGAGAACAAAATCTTACAACTGCATAGAGCTCTATGAGGTTTTTCTAGCAACGTTCGATTTGTGAAAAATCAACTCTCAATGTGAAAGTTATTATGTTTTGAACTTTAGGAAAACCATGTAAATTTGGGAAAAAAGGGGGTTCCACATGGTACCACTTTCACAATTAGACATGGATGGTAAGATAGTGACATGGCACCATCATTGAGTGCCAT
Source organism: Pseudotsuga menziesii (assembly GCA_001517045.1). Classification (NCBI taxonomy): domain Eukaryota; kingdom Viridiplantae; phylum Streptophyta; class Pinopsida; order Pinales; family Pinaceae; genus Pseudotsuga; species Pseudotsuga menziesii. Next base: position 123,551 of record LPNX011055994.1, on the reverse strand, counting down.
GTGGCAAGTGATATTTAGTGGCATATGAGGTGGACCAATCTAGGTGTTCCACGTGCCACCCTGGTTGGCATGTTGGTTTTTTTTATTTAGGGAGGATGGAACCCCCTACCTCCTCTTTGTGAAATCCTCCTATCCATCTTTGTTGTTGATGGTTTCTTAACCCTATAGAGGGTCACTTCTATTTGAAGTTCTATGGCATTCTATTTTTAAAAAGTGGCAGGTCAAGGGATTTGTTATGCCACATGAACAACCACCATCATCGAGAAAACACATAACAAACCCCCTACCTCCTCTTCGTGAAATCCTCCTATCCAACTCTGGTGCTGACAATTTCTTAACCCTATAGAGGGTCACTTCTATTTGAAATTCTATGGCGTTCTATTTTTAAAAATTGGTGGGTCAAGGGATTTGTTATGCCACATGAACAACCACCATTGTTGAGAAAAAACATAACAAACCACAACTTATGCCACAAAAATGTGATAAGCAGAGAAGTCCATGGGTTTGGACCCATGAACTTCTCCCACAATTCCAACATTTTTAACCAACATACGAAGCACGTGGCATATTGTGGGATATGCAATATATTATTTTTAACTTTGATTGTGGGTGGATTAATCCCCAAAAGGGACCTCTCCATTTTTTTATTCAAACTCAAGAATTCATAATATTATATGGTTTTATAACCATATAGAATATTATAGTTTGGATTTGTTTGATAATTTGTCAAAAAAAAATTTATGTAGATTTGCTCATATTTTATACATTTTTTAATAGATATTTATCCCATTAAGTTTGAGATAAAATATTTGTAAATCCCATTTAATTTGGGGGTACGTTATGAAATTTTGGGATATATAAACAATGTAATTTTCCATGGGAAGCAATTTGAAAATGCATTAATGTTTTTGGTGATATGATGCCAAAGTTCCTTTGAAGTCCTTGTAATATTTTCTCATTTTTAAGAGGTTTTATAGCCACTCTTAGGAAATTTTTGAGAGTGAGAGGACTCAGTTGTTGAAGCCTAAATATCTTTCTAGCAGTTGTGAAGAAGGCATTTTGTACATGTTCAAGCCCTTTAAATATTAATAAGATCAGTCCTCATTGGAATTGGACCTGAAGATGTAGTCCATCAAAGAGAAAATACATTATCATATCATGTCCACATTCTTATCGTTTGCATCTTTTCATCAATTATATGTTTTATTTTTTATTTTTAATCCTTTCATGCACTCCATATTTAAAGCATTTTTATAAGTTAACCATTGAAATGTGCACATGAATTCAAGTGTTAGTAGATCCTATCATTTTCATATCAAGTTTTGTATGAGACCACGATAAGGAGGAAATTGCATAATGTGAAAATTAACTAGATCAATGATTAAGCGTGGTGAAGGCCAAATTGAGACTTTCAATCTAGATATTGGGCATGCACATCAAATAATGAAAATCGACGATGAAGAATACCAAGAAGAAGATGAGAAGGCTTTATACAAGGATTTCTATTAGATGGGAGGCACTGTAGAAAATTTGTTTGTAGATTATCGAGAAGGATTGGAAAATAAGAAAACAAAGAAGGAGAAAGAAAAGGATAATGCTTTGGGAAAGGGAGAATACCCTTCTAATACTTATTCTCCATCTTCTTTTGAGTCCTCTTCTGAAATCTCCAGTACTTTTTATTCAAATCCAAAGAAACAACCTGAGAAGACTAAGTCTGATTTACGTTATTTGAATATTGATATTAAGTTTGATTTGCTTACATATAATGGTGAACTTAACGCAAAAAAGATGGATGATTGGATCAGGAAGATTGAGGTGTATAGAAATATCTAGAATCTTGCATATGATAGTGCAAAGATCCAGTTGGATACTCTTTGTCTTGGAGGAATTGCACTCATCTTGTGGGAGAGAAAGACATAGGGATACCTCCTTACAAAACATTTAATTATTTCTTCCTAGTATGATTTATGGATGCGTTAAAGAAATAATTATAGCCATTAGGATACATACAGGAAGCCATGATGGATTTCCAAGACTTAAGGAAAGGTAAACGTAAGAATGTAAAAGAATACACTCAGGAATTCAAAAAGGGAGATTTGATTTTGGGTATACCTCTTTACAATCAAGAAACTCTTCCCAAGTTTATTGGAATATTACATATCTATTTCTGTCATACGATAGTTATGTTTAATCCTACTAGACTTAATGAGGTATGTGTGCAAGATACACACATTGAATCTAAAGGGAAGAATGTTCATGATATTGTTTCTTTAGTTGAATCTAGTCAGTCGAAAGAAGGAAATGACAAAGGGAAGAACAAGCATACGACCACCATCAAGAAAGGGATGCAAATATTTCATGTTCGCATTGCAAAAGAGATGGGAATGATGGAGAGCATTGTTAGAAGCTTCATCCATAATTGAAACCAAAGTAGTATAGAAATAAAAGAGGGAAAAAATGCCATAATTATCATTGAGGAACTTGGATCAGATTCTAAAGACGAAACAAATATAAAAGTCATAGGTGTGAAAGGTAAACCTATTGTTGGTAATGATTCTAACATTGGTTCTTCATGTGATTCTATTTCTAAAGGTCATGTAAGTTCTAAGGATAGAAAAAGGAATACATTATTTCACATAAGTGTAATCACAAAACAAACTAAGATCAACACACTCATAGATAATGGATCCCTAATATCATTTTAAAGAAGTAGTTAAGAAGTTGGGATTAATAACAAAAACACACAAAAAAACTTATCCATTAGGTTCGGTATGTAAAGATAAAAGATTAGAAGTAACAAAGCAATGCGATCTAAAGTTTGTAATAACATCGAAGTTTGTATATGAAGTTTAAATTGATGTGGTTCCACTAGATATCTATGGAATTGTGTTGGGTATCCCGTATTTATATGATCAGAATGAAATTTTCTATAGAGAACACAATGAAAGAAATAAATTGTGTATATAGTATATTCTCATTCATTTAAAAATGATAGATCAGTGGGAACTACACAATACTTTAAAAAGGGTAATGAATGTAGATCAGAATTTGGCACATATGTCTTTGCAATTTGAAGAAGAAAAGAATCCTATGCATGGAAAGGAAGTATCATTGCATCATAATACATCTATTATGGTTGATATTGTTCCTATTATAAAATATAAGCATGATGTGGGTACAATATATTTCATATGTTCAATTTTGTTATTCATATTTGTATTGATCAGCAGCATATGGTTGGTTCTAGTAATATTGAATGTAGATTTGGTTGAAAAAGGGATTAATGTACTTAACAATGTTAGTGTAGTATTGATTTTTATGATGATGAGTCAAATGTACAGGTTCCAAGAAGAATGGAAAAATGATATGGAACAACTGAGATGAACATGTCCTCATTTGAATTTTGAATGATTCAAGCGTTTGGTGGTCCAAAAGCTTCTCAGTGGGAAGGTTTGATCCAGGAGGATCTTTGAGATTGATCAAAATTAACGTCTTTAAATTGTGGATAGAAGGTTGCATCTACGTAGTTTTAGGATTATTATTAATCCTCCCTTTGTATCTGTTATCTCCCAAAATAAATTTATTTTGATAGTATGAAGAATTTAACTCATGCGATGAAGGATATGAATATCACTGACAGTTTGAAAGCCACTGTTTTTTTTTATTTGGGTAAAATTTTCACAAGTTGTAGCTTGCAGTGGCTTGGGCGAGGATCAGAACATCTCATTAGCTACCGAAAGATGGAAGATACATAACAGGTGGAAAACCCCTTCAGCGGTTAGGCATATTGCTAAAAAAATTGATTGCCATCGGAACATTTTTAAACAGTGATCGGAGGTGTAGTCCTCTATTACATCGACATTTCATAGTCTTAGTCCACTATGACGTTGATACTGTGGAGAATCTAGTGATTGAAAGTTTCGATGGTTAGTGATATGAGGTTCCAATCATCGATGAAGAGTCTAGTGGTTTGAGAGGTTGACACTATAGCAGCATAGAGAACTAAAGCTTTGATTCAGACTTCTACTGACCTCCGATAGTGATAAAGTAAAATCACTCACAGTTAAAAGATATAATGTTTTGAAGAAGTAAGACAGAAAGTTTCTGCAGTGTTTGCGCTATAAAGCACTAAAATGTCGTCGAAGTCACGTATCGAAAATTGGAACCACTACTTAATAAGGTGTTAGATCTTGAAAACACTAACCATTGGAAATATAGTCCACTAAGGAGCCGTAATGACGGGAGATAAACTTACTAAGGCTTTCAATAAATCAATATAAAATCATCGGCGATCGAAAGAACTAAGGACTGCAGATCGGCAAGATAGTCAACTAAGGAGCCGCAATGGTGGGAGATAGACTGACTAAGGATTTCGATCAATCAATAGAAAATCATCAGTGATCGAAAGAACTAAGGACTACAGAACGATAATATAGTCCACTCAGGAACCTCAACGGCCAGAGACAAACCAACTGTGGTTTCCGTGACAATAGAAATGCATCGATGATCAAAATAACTAAGGGCTATGGATCAGTGAATTAAAGCTAAGCAAATTTGTAGTGTTGGTAAGGAAACAGAGAAGGCTTCTGATCAATCACAAAAATCATTCTGAATAACAAGACTTTCCATCGGCATCGTAGAGGACTAATGCCCCGATTCCTTTGACAAACAACTTTTGATAGCAATAAAACTAGTTCGTTTCACCTCAAAAACAGTGGCAACGTTCTGGTCTAGGGCACCGATATTCTAGAAGATAGAGATTTTGATCGGCGACTGTGGCGACAAGGTAGAAATTTCAGGTGGATTAAATAAGAAGGGTCACTTCAGTTAAACACCGAGAGACTAGCTATTCGTGAAAATTTCACACTGAACCAATAGTGGTGATTATCAGCGACTACTGTTGTTATTTACTATTCAATCAGTGAACTAGATATTCACAGTAGATGGAAAAATAGTTAACAAGGGTTTGAATCCCTAATCTGAGAAAACTATCACTTTCAAGTGCTTTTGTGTAAACAGATTAGATTTTCAGAATAAGTCATTTCTGTAGAAGGCTATAAAGCCCATGATTGATTTTATAATAAGCGTTCAACTTCGAGGATTTGTAAACCTATTCTATTGTCAAGTGTCTCATCTTTTTATTCTAATTGTAAGCTCTTTTGTTATGAGTTTTTCAACCATCATCTTTATCTTTACTCTACTTATGGATGAATGTGCATTTAGGTAATTTTCAAGTTGATTAATAGCTAATAGCTATCATCCTATTGGTGAGTTAATGTGATTTGATTTATAAGTACCATCCTTTTCAGGATTTAGCCATTTATATGAATCTGTTTTATCTGTAAGTCTTCCAGCTTGATGGTTTCTCCATCCCTGCACCTTATTTTCAAACTACTAAACAAGTTGTAACTAAAAGCCTCGTGATTGAGTGATCTTCATGCATGTCTTGACAGTGGGAGGTTATATGGGTCACCTGACTTGATCCATATCAAAAAACCTGAAAAAAACATTTTAAGTTACTAGGCATCCTCGAGCTACAACCTAAAGGAGTTTCCTGGAGTCATAAAGAAAGTGGTACCATTGCCGAGGAGAGGAGATTAAAGCTTAGCTTCCCTGGGAGACGTCATAGATCCATGATTTGATGATAGAAAAATATTGGAAATTATTGCTTGTAATCATCTATCTAGTGACTCCATTGATATAACACGGATTCAAAAATACCAAGTACCAGAGAAAACCCAAACGGGCCACCAGCAACACTATTTTCAGATTCAAAAGAAATTTTGAGGAAGGCTAGGGCTTTGCTAAGACAGATCAACGATACTGAAAAAAAATCTACATTGGGTATTTCATCAAATATTTATGCTATTATTTCTTTTACTGAAACTCTTAATTCCAAGGAATTTTTAGATACATCAGAAAAATATAGGGGTTGGGCATCCTCAAGAACTGCTTCTTGTGAAGATCCAATCCCTGGTGACTCCACGAGGATAAGTATACCACCACCTTCTCAGCGAGTATCTTCATGAGTGCTACTTTCCACAACCCTATCCATACCCACTTCCAATATGGTTGTCCCTCAATTGACGAAGATGGAAAGGATCCTGATAGCTAGGTATGCGCCCTTAATTCTGCCAAATCCTCTCGCAACCATGCCTACTGGGGATTACCTCAAGTATATGCCTAAGTTTAGAGGGGAAGGGGATTTCATTGCTGAAGAATATCTGGAGGCTTTTTACAGCTATGCTGAAAACATTAACATAGAACAAGAATATGTATGGACTAGGGGTTTTGTGCAAAGCCTAGATGGCCAGTCTAGGAAGTGGTTTAAGGAACTTCCTACTAGATTAGTGGCAGGCATAGAGGCCCTAAATGAAATTTTCTTAAAGAAATGGGGAGAAAGGAGGGACCACCTCTACTATATCATAGAATTCAACAACCTGAAAAGTGAAAATGGGGAGTTTGTCTCCAACTTTACCAAGAGATTCAACAATATGTACAGCAAGATCCCTACAAAAATTAATCCCACTAATACCTCAGGTAGGATAAATTATGTAACTGCATTTGACTCTGACTTCTGTTTACTTCTCAGAGAAAGGAGGTTTGTTTCCTTATCACTCAAGCAAGATGCTACCCTAGAAGTAGAGTCAAACATTCTGGCATCTCAAAAGGTCAAAGGGAAGATCGATAGGAAAAAGAAGCCAACAGACTATAGTGGGGATTTGGCATCAGAGAACAAGATTAACATAATGACCAAACTATTAGATAACACTGACTACTGAAATGTCTAAATTGAAGGACCAAGGACATCTACCAGTGAGGGGTAAAGGGCCAAGTGACATTGCTCCTCAAAACCCAAATTTTGTTCCTTATAGAAGAGGAAACCCTCCAGTTCAGATTCTCAAAAGGGAGAGAAATCAAGTGGATGATCAAAGGATAAGAGCTCCATTTCAAAATGTTGTATTAGAAGAAGAGCCATAATTCATTGAAGAAGAAGGAGAAGGTAAAGACAATATCCACTGCAAGGAGGATGAGGTGGACTATTCTATTCTAACACAAGCAAAATATGAGGAAGCCCTCATTGATGAGCAGATCACTGAAGAGGTTGTCTATCAAACTGATGGTCAAGGAGGTTACCAATTGAGTTCTAGGTTTGTTTCTCCCCTCAAGAAGAATGTTGTACCTGTCAAGCAACCTGTTGCACCTTCTAGAAAGGTTGTTGTTTTACCAAAGAAAGTGGTTGTCCCATCCAAAGCATTGCATAAAGTAGCACCTTCAGCCACACCTGATAAAGTCCAACTCAAACCTACAGTTATTGAGGTAAATTTTCCAGATAGGCTGCATCATTCCTTCAACCTCGAGTCTGAAATTCAAAAATTGAAATACCCATTCCCTTTAATTGAGCTAATGAAGAATGATGCATTCAAAACCTCCATTCTAAATTCTCTTCATCCCAAGGTGCACATTGACACTGAATTTGTGAACCTGCAAGATGACAAGCCTGTTGTAACCCTGGGCCCCATGATCAGAGACCTAAAGGAATCCTACCCACCATTCTATATATCCTTGAACATCCATGATAAAATCCTCCATAACTGTCTGTTGGATTCAGGGGCTTGTCAAAACCTAATGCCAAAGGGTGTGATGGATGCGTTTGGCCTCAACATCACCAATCAATACCATGATTTATTCTCCTTTGACTCTAGGAAGGTCAAGTGCTTGGGCCTCATCAAAGACTTGGCTATAAACTTAATGCATCTACCTTCGAAAACCGTAATGATGGACATTGTAGTGGTCGATTCCTCAAAAATTTGGCCTCTTTTTGTCTCGGTCATGGAGCAAAAGACTAGGCAGCACCCTTCAGATGGATCTCACATACACCACCATTACCATGTTTGGGGGATAAACTAAGAGACTGTACAGGGAAAATCAGCTAGCGTACATTATAAGCAAGGAGAGCCACTCAGTGAATCACCCCATCTACGTAGTAGACACCAATTTTGGGTCTTTCATTTTGCAAATAGATGATAATCAGCAGACATCAGTTCAACTCATTGAGCCCACCCATCAGTAGCCAGAAGAAGTCACAACAGCGATCTGGACCATGTATTTTGATGGGGCTAGCACTCAAAGCTTAGCAGGCATGGGTGTAGTCCTGATCTCCCCATGTAAGGAAAAACTTCACCTATCTTATAATCTTGATTTCAAAACCATGAACAACGTAGCAGAATATGAAGCCTTGCTGCTAGGAGTTAAAGTTGCCAAGGAGATGGGGATCATGTGCATGAAGATTTTTGGAAACACAGAGCTCATCATACAGCAGGCCAACAACACTTTTCAGATAAAAAATATCAGATTGAAGGCCTACAGGGACAAGGTCTAGAAACTCAGAGAATCCTTTATGTTTTTTGAACTTTTGTATATTATTAGGGATTTGAATCACCTGGATGATTCCCCAGCCATCTCTACAAGTCCGTTTGTTCCTAATTTACCCCATAAGATTAGCTATGATGTTCAGATAAAGTATAGACCCTCTCTACTAGACAATGTAAAATTTTGGAGGGTTTTTGAAAATGATGAGGAGCTTAGTAAATTCCTTCAGTTAGTAGATGAATTCTCTAACATACACATAGACCAGGAAAACCTTAACATGGACGAATCCAAATAGCTCAAGTTAAAATATAAAGTGACTGAGCAGAATATTGTCCAATTGCCCAACAACTACATACCCTGAGGTCTAGTACCATTGGGAGAACTGTTTGATCACAATGACATCCCTTTCAAGCCTGCCAAAAGGGAGCTAGATCCTGCTATCCAAGAGCAAAACATAGGCAACCAAAGCCATCCAAAACTGATAAATCTATCCACTGGTCTGATAGATGGACATAATTCTGAATTTTTTAGCTTCATAAAAGAGTTTGCTGATGTCTTTGCATGGGATTATAGTGACCTAAAAACATATGACACCAACATCATCTAGCACAGGATTCCTTTGGAGAAGGACACCATTCCTTTCAAATAGAAGCTGAGACCCATCATCCCTCTTCTATTACTAGTGATTGAGAAAGATATCCACAAACTCCTCAAAGCCAAGATCATAATCCCCCTTCGGTATTCCAGGTGGATTGCATATCTAGTAGTGATAAGAAAGGAAAATGGAGAAATCAAGTTGTGTGTGGATTTTAGGAACCTGAACAAATGTTCCAAAAAATACAACTATCCACTTCCCAAGATGGAAAATATACACAGAAAGTCTCTTGATCCAGGGTCATGTCCTTCCTACATGGATTCTCTGGATACAACCAAGTTGCTGTGCACCCATATGACCAAGAGAATACTGTCTTTACAACCCCCTGGGGCACCTTCATGTATGCTAAAATTCCATTTGGACTTGAATGTTGGGGATACTTTTCAGATAGCTATGGACCTAGCTTTTGTAGGGATAAAAGATAAATTTGTGCTGATATATTTGGATGACTTAACAGTTTACTCTCACAGCCATCATGACCACTTGCAGCATTCAAGGAAGGTATTTCTGAGGTACAGAAGGTATGGAATATCATTGAACCCCAAGAAGTCCTAATTTGCACTCAATGAAGGAAAGCTACTAGGCCATAGAGTCTAAGGTGAAGGTGTAAAGATCGATCCAATGAGGGTGGAAGCAATTCAAAAACTGTCAATACCAAGGTAAAAAAAAGACATTTAGTTCTTTTTAGGAAAGATAAAATTTCTTAGAATGTTTATTCCAAATTTCTCAGAGATGGTAAAGCATATAACAGTCATGCTAAAAAAGGATGCAGAAATAAAATGGACTAACCAAGCAAGAAACTCTTTTGAATACATAAAGAAATCCATCATGGAGGCCCTAACCCAGATTAGTTCCAAATACACAAAGGGTTTTTACATTTTCTCTTTTGCATCTTATGACACAGTGGCGACTGTACTAATACAAAAGAATGATGAAGGTCTTAATCATCCAAATTCTTTTTTCAGCAGAACCATGGGAGATGATGAGCTGAAGTATGACCCAATTGAGAAGCAGGCTTATGCTCTCATAAAATATTTGAAGACTTTCAGAATCTACATTCTCCATGCAAAGGTCATTGCATATGTCCCTTAAGCTACTGTGAAGGATGTTTTGACTCAGCCTGACATTGATGGGAAGAGAGATAAGTGGATTTCCAAACTCATTGAGTTTGACGTAGAGGTGAAACCCACCAAGCTGGTAAGGGGATTAGGTCTAGCCAAACTCATGGCCAAAGAAAACTGTGAACTAGTGGGAATAAATTTCACATGTGTCAGATCATCAAAGGTGCAGAATATGGTAGCAATGGAAACAAAAGTAAATCAAGATCAGAATAATAGTCCATCAGTAGCTAAGAACATATCTTCATGTTAGTGGTATTCAGGTATCATTCAATTTTTGCAAAAATTAGAAGTTTCTCCTGATCTCACTCCTAACCAAGCATGAGCTCTTAAGTTGAAATATGTTAAGTTTTGCATAATTGACAAACTGCTGTACTGGAGGGATCAGTCTGGAATTTTGTTAAGGTGTCTAGATAAAGAGGAAGCAGGAATAGTTCATGCATCACTGCCATTCTAGTACATGTAGAGGCCACCACTACTGGAAAACCATAGCCCACAAGATCTTAAGAGTAGCATACTATTGGATAGTCCTCTTTACTAATGTATTCATTTTTTTAAGGTCCTGTGACCAATGTCAACGATTTATAGGGAAGCAATAGCTCAAATCCTTGCCCCATAGGCCTGTTACAGTGAATGGGCCTTTCCAGCAATGGGGTCTGGATTTCATAGGTGAAATAAATCCATCTTCTAGTGGACAGCATAAATGGATCTTAGTAGCCACTGACTACTTTACCAAATGGATAGAAATAGTGCCCACCAAAAATTCTGCTCATCAAGTCATCATGAGATTTTTATATGAGAACATATTTAGCATGTTTGGTTTCCCAGCAAGGTTAATAACTTATAATGCGCCATCTTTTAAGGCTTGGACATTAGTTAAAATGTGTGAATCAATGGGTATTCAACTGGTGCACTCTATATCCTATTACCCACAAGGCAATAGCCTGGCTAAGTCATCCAACAAAAGCTTAGTCAGAATCATCAAGAAACTGCTAGAGAAAAATCATAGAAGCTGGGATTCAAAGCTTAAGTTTGCTTTATGGGATGATAGGGTAACAGACAAAAGATCCATATAGACTTCTCCATTCAAACTAGTTTATGGCACCGAGGCCATCTTTCCTATCCAGCTCATCCTTCCAGTGGCAAAGTTCTTTCAGGAAGAGGAGGATGAACCGAATGATATGGTAAGAAGGATGATGGATTTGGTAGAATTACAACAAATAAGGGAACAATTTGTAGGAAAATTAGAAGCTCATCAACTAAGGAGAAAGGGCATGTTTGAAAAAAGAGAAAAGGTAGACAACTTCCAGGTTAGAGATTGGGTCCTCAAGTGGGATGTTGTTAGATGGGACAAGGGGAAACATGGAAAATTCAACTCTTTGTGGATTATCCCTTTTGTGACAGACCAGGTACATAAAAATAACACCTTCAAATTGGAGAGTCTCAAAGGTGTAGAGTTATTTGATCTCCCAGTAAATGGGCGTTTCTTGAAGCTCTATTTTATTTAAGGCTCTGAGGCCTTATGATTGTAAATTAGTAGATAGTAGTTTGTTTTTCTTTTAGAATAAAATCCATGCCCAATGGAATAATAAAGGATAGTGTTAAGTTACTTAGTTTCTTTTAGGGAAAGGCATTTTGGTCTGGGGTTCTTGGGACCTCACAGGGAGTTTCCCATCCCCAAGTAGAATCCATATGTTATCTCCAAAAATAAATTTATTTTTATAGTATGAAGAATTTAACTCATGCGATGAAGGATATGAATATCACTGATAGTTTGAAAGCCTCTATTTTTTTTTTATTTGGGTAAAAATTTCACAAGTTGTAGCTTTCGGTGGCTTGGGCAAGGATCAGAACATATCATTAGCCACCAAAATATGGAAGATAAATAATAGGTGGAAAACCCCTTCGATGGTTAGGCATATTACTAAACTTTTTTACTCCCATCGGAACATTTTTAAACAGTGATCGAAGGTGTCGGCCTCTATTACGATGACATTTTGGAATTTTAGTCCACTACGACACTGATAGTATGGACAATCCAGTGGTTGAAAGTTCCGATGGTTAGTGGTCTGAGGTTCCGATCGTTGACGAAGAGTCTAGTGGTTTGAGAGGCCGACATTGCGGCAGCATAGAGAACTAAATCTTCGATTTAGACTTCTATTGACCTCCGATAGCAATAAAGAAAAATCGCTGACAGTTAAAAGTATATAAAGTTTTGAAGAGGTAAAACTGAAAGTTTCCACAGTGTCATCGATATAAAGCACTAAAATGCCGCTGAAGTAAAGTATCGGAAATCAAAACCACTACTTAATAAGGGGTGGAAGCTTGAAAACACTAACCATTGGCAAGATAGTCTACTAAAGAGCCGCAATGATGGGAGACAGATTGACTAAGGATTTCTATCAATCAATAGAAAATCATCGGAATCGAAAGAGCCAAGGACTACAGATCGACAAGATTTTCCACGAAGGAGCCACAACAGCGAGAGACAGAGCAACTGTGGGTTCTGCGACAATAGAAACTAATTATTGATTAGAGGAACTAAGGACTACAGATCACAAAGATATTCCACTAAGTAACCACAATGGCAGGAGATAGACCAACTATGGGTTCTGTGACAATAGAAACTCATCAGTGATTAGAATAACTAAGGGCTACAGATCGACGAGTTAAAGCTAAGAAGCTCTGTAGTTTGGGTAAGGAAATAGACGAGGCTTTCGATCAATCACAAAAATCATTCCGAATAACAAGACTTTCCATCTGTGGCATAGAGGACTAATGCCCCAATTCCTTTGACAAACGAATTTCAATAGCGATAAAACTAGTTCGTTTCACCTCTAAAACAGTGGCAGCATTCCGGTCTAGGGAATCGATATGCTAGAAGATAGAGATTCTGATCGGTGACCGTGGTGACAAGGTATACAAATCTTGTGGATTAAAAAAGAAGGGTCACTTCAGTTAAACACCGAGACACTGGCTGTTGGCAAAAATTTCACATTGAACCAGTAGTGGTGATTATCAACAACTGTTGCTACTATTTAGTATTCAATCAGTGAACTAGATCTTCACAATAGAGAGACAAATAGTTAGCAAGGGTTTGAATCCCTAAGATGAGAAAAATATCACTTTCAAGTATTTTTGTGTAAATAGATTGGATTTTCAAGATCTATCATTTTTGTAAAAGGCTATCAAGCCCATGATTGATTTTATAATAAGGGTTCGACTTCAGGGATTTGTAATCCTACTCTATTGTCAAGCGTCTCATCTTGTTTATTCTAATTGTAATCTCTTTTGTTATGATTTGTTCAGCATCATCTTTATCATTACTGTACTTATGCATGAATGTGAATTTAGGTAATTTTCAAGTTGCTTAATAGATAATAGCTATCATCCTGTTGGTGAGTTAATGTGATTTGATTTATAACTACCATCCTTGTTAGGATTTAGCCATTTATATGCATTTGTTTTGTATGTAAGTATGCCATCTTGATGAGTTCTCCATCCCTGCACCTTATGTTCAAACTACTGAACAAGTTGTAACTAATATCCTTGTGATTGAGTGAGCTTCATGCATGTCTTGAGAGTGGGAGGTTATATGGGTGCTGACTTGATCCATATCAGAAAACCCTAAAAAAACATTTTAAGTTACCAGGAATCCTCGAGCTACAACCTAGAAGAGTTTCCTGGAGTGATAATAGTATCATTTTACCACATAAATTCTATTTGTTTAACTTCCCTACCTTAGGAGGTCTTGTCACTTCAATAGTGCATGGGGGATATTAGTAGTGGCCATATACCACTTATTGCACTTGTTTGCATGCATTTTGGATTTCCAAGGATCAATCCCTATTTTACAGGAACCCACTCAGAGTGCCACTAGCAGTGTCCAACAATTCACCCAGTAGGTCATTAATTATCCTCGATTGTGCTCCGATCCCCATCATGTAGATCACCTCTAGTGTATCTAGTGTTAGTTTGCATGATTTATGGGAATATGGGCTCCTTTTCGCACCCGTCGCATTTAGTTAACTGATTGTAACTAGTTATTAAGTGATTTGGTGATTTGCAGTTGCACTAGTTAGTTGTTATGGTGATTTTCTCACTCCTAGTTAGATCTAGAGTCAATCTAGGTTGGTATATTCAACTGCTTGTGTAGTTATTCGATTTATTCATTGATGTTGTGTTATGTATTCACCCATAATGTGAATGTTGAATTAATGGAATATTTCTTGTATTGTTCTTCAAATTTTCTTCTTTTATTTCTCTTGTGCAATCTATGTGAAGACTATTTTTGTCCCAAAATATTCCTTCCAAAATCTAATATAGTATCAAAGCCTAGCCAGGATATTGGAATCTCCATTAGATATTTCCATTGATGCAACAAAAGTAGCTTTGTTTCCAGATAAATCTTGTAATGTTTTCCTTGCTAAATATGGATTATGTCCAGAGAAGTCTCTGTAGGTGTGACATACACTAAAAAATGGGCTCTTTATTGAAATAGAGGTTGATTAATCAAACAAAAATTCTCTTTCTAGTTCTTTATAGGTGCAAGATGTTATGGATTTAATATTAGTTCCTCCTCTATCATGATTTAACTATTTTGAATGGAAATTGAAGATGGCTGCATATCTTAAGAGCCATGATCTCTTTGATGTGTCTATTGGAGCTATGTAAATGCCATAATATGACGATGAAAAATAGATTTGGTTCAATAACTGTGATAGATCATATGGAGCCATGTGTCTAGCCCTTCCTCCTAGTATTCTCTATCTCATTGATGTTGTTGAATTCCCACGTGAAATTTGGTCCAGATTGGAAAAAGAATTTAACCAGTAGACTAAAGAGATGAGTACAAAGCATTGGGAGATAACATCTAACATCTCCTTTCACGTTCTTCCAGCCTCCTTTAGTTATCAGGAAGATGAATTTTTACAGAAATAATAAATGACAAAGTATTCAACTAATTCAATTCAAAACCATACTCATTCTGTTGCTTCTCTCTAAATTTTGAGAATATTGATGTATTATGTTTTCATGCAGCTACTCTAGAAGAGGATATTCGATCTTCCATTGATGAAGAACTCTCCCTCCATCCGAATAACTCTTGAACTGATTCAAATTTGAACCAGACTCATTTTGTTGTTGCTCTTGAATTTGTGAGAAATTTGATATCTCATGTTTTCATGCAGCTACTCCAAAATATGACATTCGAACCTCCACTATTGAATAACTCTCCACTAAGTCTCTCACCTTAATTGGTTCAAATTCAAATATTCAATACCTCTTAGTCATGCTTGTAGCTCATCTCATGAGTTTTTGTGAGAAAAATCAAGCACCTCAAGGCTCTTTCAAAATTGTTGTTGGGGATTCGATGTCAGTACATTCTTATGAATTGATGATATTACATTTTGTGATTTCATGGATAATTTTAGAAGCTACATCATATTTTGGAGCTCAAACATTCACTCTCCATGGTCCTAGGTCTTCTTCCTCTTCTTGCTCAATTTCATACTCATCTCCTCAAAATGCTAGAAATGATGCAGACCTCTTGCATCTACTTGGATGCATGCTACTCTCATATAGACATGAAGCTAATTCGCATGTTTGGAAGTATCAAGCACACCAAGAATCATTTGAAGTTGATTTCAAGATCAAGTTTAATGAGCAGTCTCTGCTTCTCTTTTGTCATATTAGCTCAGTTGCTTCACATGGTCCCATAAACTATTATGCAACTATATATGTTCCTGATCAATTTGAGTATATTCCTCTTCTTCCCAAGAAGGATATCACTCCATAAATCTAATCAACTTCACATCTACTTTGATTTGGAGTAGCTTACTTTTGGTGTATCTCAGTCCATTTTTTAGGAAGGATTTTCCCCATGAGCTTTTGTCTTTTTCCCTCAAATTTTCATGTAAAAAATAATAAAGCATTTAGATTGTAATGGGTGGCCTTTGGAATCAGTTACTAGGGCCCAGGTAGTTCAGGTTATGATTAAAGGGAGGTGTTAGGATTATTATTAATCCTCCTTTTGTCTCCTTTTACCACATACAATCCATTTGTTTAATTTCCCTAGCTTAGGAGCTCTCATCATTTCACTAGTGCATAGGGGACATGACTAGTGGAAATATACAACTTCCTACACTTGTCTGCATGCATTTCCGAGCTTCAGGCATCAATCCATATTTTATAGGAACCCACTCGAAGTGCCACCCATTCACCCAAGCAGTTCATGAATTATCCTCATTTGTGCTCTGATCCCCTTCAGCTAGATCACTTCTAGTGTCTGTAGCGATGTTTTTCATGATTCATGGGAATATGGGTGCCTTTTCTCACCTACCCCCTTTAGTTAATTGATTGTAACTAATTGTAACTGGGTTTTAACTTATTTCGTGATCTGGAGTTGAACTAATTAGCTATTACGGTGACTTTATCACTCCTAGTTAGCTCTAGAGGACCATTCTAGGTTGGTATATTCAAATTCTTGAGTAGTCATTCGATTTATTCATTATGTTGTATTATATAGTCTCCCATAATGTGAATACTAAATTAATGGAAGATTTCTCATATTGTTAGATTCAATTATTATTCTCTTATTTCTCTTGTGCAATCTATGTGAAGACTACTTTTAGCCCAAGATCTTCCTGTCAGAATCTAATACATAGATTTCGATGAGATATTTTCAACAATGTTTGTTTCCTGCAAAATGGACTCCAGACATGAAAGTTATTCAGTTATAAACTTTCAACAAAATAGGTAAAGTTGGGAAAAAAAGGGTGCCACATGGAACCACTGTAAGGGTGAAATGTGGCATGTACGAAGTTGATGTGGCATGACCATAGAGTTCCACATGGAATGTTGTATTCAATGGTTATCTAGTCAAATATGAGGTCAACCAATTTGGGCATGCCACCTGTCACCTTGATCAATGTGTGGAATTTTTTATCTTCCAAATTTTTTTGATTCTGGTAGGATTGAATCCCCTACCTCCTCTCCGCCAAATACTGTACTAAATTCTCCTATCCATCTCCTTTGTCGATTGTTTCTTAACCCCATAGAGTGTCTCTTATATTTTTTCTTAACCCCATATGGAATTCTATTTTTAAAAAGGTCGGGTGGGATGAGGGCTTATCCCTCTGCCCCATTTGTTATGCCACTTAATGAACCTCTCCGCCAAATATTGTACTAAATTCTCCTATCCATCTCCTTTGTCGATTGTTTCTTAACCCTCTAGAGTGCCACTTCTATTTGAATTTATATGGATTTCTATTTTTAAAAAGGTCGGGTGGGATGACGGCTTATCCCTCTGCCCCATTTTTTATGCCACTTAACAAACCACTATAATTGATCCAACACATAACAAACCACAAATTATACCAGAAAAAAATTATAATGGGAGAGGTCCATGGGTTTGAAACCATAACCTCCTCCCACAATGCCAGCATTTCCAACCAATGCACCAAGCATGCCACATATTATAGGATATGCAATATATTATTTTTAATTTTTATGTTGGTGAATTAGTCTCCAAAATGGTGCTCTCCATTTTTGGATTCAAATTCAAGAATTTGTAGTATGATATGGTTTTATAACCATATAGAATATTATAGTTTGGAATTGTTTGATAGTTTGTAAAAAAAAAGGATTTTTTATGGATATTTTCCCATATTTTATTCATTTTTAAATGGATCTTTATCCCATTAAGTTTGGGATCAAATATTTGTAAATTTCATTCAATTTGGGGATAGGTTATGAAATTTTGGGATGTATAAACAACGTAATTTTCTATGGGAATTCATTGGAAAGTGCAATGAAGTTTTTGGTGATATGATGCTGAAGTTCCTTTGAAGGATCTGTAAGCTTTGCTCATTTTCTAAGAGGAATTTTAACCACTATTAGGATATTTTGGAGAGTTAGAGGACTTCAGTGTTGAAGCCTAAGTCTCGTTATAGTAATTGTGAAGAAGGAATTTTGTACTTGTTCAATCATTTTGATGATTAAAAGATCCGTCCTCATTGGAGATGGATCGAGAGATGTAGTCCCTCAAGAAGAGCTCTGTTATCATACGGTCTTATCATAAATTTACAATCAATGTGGAAAAATATTGGTTTGCTAGTTTACATTGGAAAAATATAGAAAAAAAAATCACAGTGATGCATCCTTTCCCTAGATCATGGAACTACTAAAATACAAAGGTGTCTTACCTCAACGATGAAGGTGATCATTTCCTTGTAATTATCCTATGATTAGTTGTACCTTCAAAAGAGTTTGAAGGAAAAGATACAATAATGAAAGCAACAAGACAATTCAATGATACTAATAGTCAAGGAGAAAATTAATGAACAATTGATCTTAACACAAATCCTTCATGAGAAAGGGGAACATATTTGTATTAAAAATATAAGATATGAAAGCTACAACCAAATCCTTAATGTTGAAGCTTTGTTCTCACAATTCCTTTGACATCACTTTCACCCACACTCTAAAATATCTACAAGCCTCACTCACAACCACACCCTTTACCTCTCTACACGAGCAATGATTCCATCAACATAAAGGTTCTCTCTTGGTTCTCTTACCTCTCCTTATGACAACAGGATTTGAACCGAAAATTCGACGAAAGAATCCAATGGAATACGATGTAAAGTACGTTTTTGTTGGTTTGCAATGATGAAAAGTACCGTACCTTCCTATTTATTTAATCATCATTGAGTTTTTTACGTCCTTAGCATAGGTTTTTCAATGACACTTTGCAACAATATGTTGTCGGATATGTGATGGATGTGTGTCATAATTGCGATGACCCTATGTCGAATTTGTGACAACACTTGCAGGATAAGTCGTTGGTTATTCGATAATAGTGTGTCAAATTTGCAACAGACGTGTGTCAAATTTGGAACGACAGTTGGAGAATGAGTCATCGGATATTCAACAATAGTGTATCACATTTACGACGACATTTGGAGGATGATTCATCGGATTTTCGACATGCTTGGGATATTTTTTGAAATAATATAAAGACATATTTGAAATAGTTTAAACCCATATTTCGAATGGTAACTATGTTCATTTCACCGGATATTTGATGTCTAACGAATTATAAATATAAACATTTTTGAACATTACAAAATTTTTTGTATAGAAGCGATGAACAACTTGCATAAATTATTTATTCCTCCATGGGCGGTTTGAGGAATTTTTTAATTCTTCAACGGGCGGTTGCGGGAAATTTTTTTTCTTTGACAAAACAATTTGCGAGAATTTTTTTATTCTTTGATAAGCCTCCATTTGAGAAAATCGTGATGCATGGAACTTTATTTTTTAATATTGTCGACAATATTCATTCACGAAGTCTGTGAAAAAATGTCAAATAGAAATATTCCTGATCCGAACGAACACAATTGACAATTGCTTACTAGACTATGGGATGCAACGAAATGAAAGGGTGATGGAAAATGTTATTGTCCATGTACTCAATGTAGGGTATTTAAGAGGAGAAGAATATTGATCTCAACAGCAACAAAACATTGCAGGGAACATGGACACGATGATGGGGGGAATCAATATCCTCCATTTGTAGGTTTAGCATTATAAAGATTTTTTTATTCTTTTCTTTGGTAAATGTATGTATTATTTTAATATTTCCTATATTAACTTATATCTATTGATTTTTTCATGTATTTATAAAGGAAATACAACCTACAACATATCATCCAAAGGAACTACTTTCAGAACAAGTTTCGGAGGATCATGGAGCATATATGTTTAATGGACAACAAGTGAATGATCATATTGAACAAGATGATCATAATGATAAGGTATTTGAAGTTGATGGTACAAATACATTGATCCATGATTCATTTAATGTTAGAATGGATGATGACGATGACGATGATAATGAAAATTTTGATGAATTTGATAATGAAAATGATATACCTCTTCTCGATAAGGAATATGAACCCCTTTATGAAGGATCCAAAATAGATATTCTCTTTGTTGTATTGTTGATAATGAACTTGAAGGTTATCAATGGTCTTTCGAATATATCAATCACACAGATGATAAGGTATGTAAAATAATCCATCAAATATATACAATCATGATAAAGTTTATTTGTATTCCTCTAATAATTTTATTGTTAAATCATTATCGATCATCATACTGTTGAAGTTTGTTTCATTAATATTATTTATTTATTACATTAACTATAATTTTTTTCTTTATGTAGCTTGATAGCTGAATTTTTGTTACCACCATTAAATATTTTACCTCGGACATATTGAGATTTATCTTCCATCATGAAAGAGATTGGAATGCATTATGAATAAATCCATGCATGCCCCGATGGCCATGTTATATATTATAATCAACATGAATTTGCAATAGAAGATCTAGAATGTCATATAAGTAGATATCGAACAGATCAAGAAACAAAAAAAGGTGCCTCACAAGGTTCTTCCTTATATTTCCATCATTCCACATTTGCAATGAATGTTCAGGTGGAATAACATAGCACAATTTATGGATTACCATGCAAGGAATAGAAGTCAAGATGATGTTATTCAAATTCCTCCAGATGGTTCTAGTTTTATAGATATGGAGGAAAAGTGGCCTCACTTTAAATAAGAACCATGTAGTCTTAGGATTTCTTTGGCAACAGATGGTTTTAATCCATTTTCATAGATGAAATCCATTTACACGGTGTGGCCTATTTTTTTATCAACAATAACATTCCTCCATGCTTGTAAATAAAGAGGGAGCACATAATGTTGCCAATGATTATTCCAGGTATTTTGTGTCTACAACTGTTTAATTTCTAATGTAGTTGTGGCATCTCATTTGTCATATTCTATTTCCTAACTTCATTTGTCTATTTTTTATTTTAGTCTTGTGCATGGTTTATATATCTTAATGGTTCTGATAATTATATATTTTATATGTACTTAAAATCAATTACCTAAGTTCCAATTCAAAGATATGAATGTGTATATCAAGCCTCTTATATATGAGCTACTGAAGTTATGGAATGGCGTCACTATGTATGATGTATATAGACCAATACGGTAAAGGAAATTTCAATTCCAGGCAATGGTTGTATGGACAATACACGATGCCCCTGGGTTAACCCAATTTTGTGTTTTGTATTTTTAAGTTCCACTCTAATTGCATTTAATTATATGAAGTATTTAATATAGTTTATATATAATTATAATTGACATAGACATTCCACATCTATATAGTGTATCTCTTTAGACAATGGGTAAATTTGCATGTCTAGTTTGTGGTCCTCAAATAAAATCTTGTCACTGAAAAAGATTAAGAAAGGAGGTCTTTGATGAGTATAGGCATTTCCTCTTTAAGAATCACCAATATAGAACAAGCGGAAAACAATATTTTCAATGGGAAGTAGGAGACTACATTAAAACCATAGAGAATGACACCTCACCATTGGAAGATACAATAAAATAGAAATCGTCAAGATGGTACGTATGGATCATCGTATATGAATTGTTATGTATTTGAATTTTTATTGTGATTTGTTTACTGTAGTGGCCATATTTGATTTATGATGTAATTTAGTTATAAACTACTATTGATGATGTCCATCGTGATCATGAAGGAATTAATGGGATTCCATGAGGAATGAAAATTTATCCTATACAATTCAGCAGGTTTCCCTACTATGAGCACCTACAAATTGCTCATTTGTTTGATACAATGCATATTGGAAAAAATGTGACGAAAACATTATCGTCACTACTAGAGAAAAGGAGGAAGAAAGATAAAATTGTGAAAGCTTGAAAATACATTCAAGAAGGAAACCATGAAATGAAATACACCATCCAAATTCATAGCAACGGATACCAAATTAATATAAACTCAATTACATGGATGTTTACGGTGCAACAAAGCAATTTTTTCAAAGAAGTAATGCAGAAAATTAAATTTCCTAGTGGATTTTGTGTGAACTTGAAGAATATCATAACAAAAAAGTTGATTTTGTATGGGGTCAAAACGTGTGATTGGCACTATAACATCCCCGACCCTCCGACCAGTGAAGAGGATACTACGATATGTCAAATCATCTGGGCATCTAGCCACATGAACATGAACATGCATACATATAGTGCTGAGGCATGATACTATAAATCATAAAACATATTACAAAGTATAATCATTCATTATACACAACGAAAGAAAAACATATCAATCAACACTTCATGCATATATAGATCAGCATTTAACATGTCTATCATCGTTCATCAAAGGTAAATATGATTGCAGACACAAGTTAGGAAAGAATACTTATCTTATAAAGACCTTGTTCTGCAACTAACTACGTTGCTACAACGTTCCACCCAACCATAGGCCTGTGTGCTCCTTAATCTCTCAGCAACACTGCCACCCCCGAGCCGATCATGATTCCCCAAGGAATAAGGAACTAACAGGCTTACACATAGCCAAGGATAACAATGCCACTAGGGTAGAGAGTTGAGCCAAGACAACACAGTTGGGTTTATCAAGTGAACAATAGATCAACCAAGCCAACAAAGTTGGTTTTATCAGGCCATCCAAGAGCTGGGAAAGGATAATGCTAAGCTGGTGAGCTCATTGGAGAGCTACAGACACCGACACCAGAACCATTTTGGATTCTAGAACACCCACACACACCCAACACAAGGAAATCATCCCTTTCTCTGCAACGCAGTCCCTCAGACCCTAATCTCCCTTCCAATGCTATTCACGGGTTGTGGAGAAGAAAGAAAGATCAGTAGCTCTATCTGTGTGGTTCTCAATCCACCAGGTTTATCAAGCACCTTAGACCCTCATTCACTAATCCAATGGAGTCATAGGAAAAAACCACTACATCCAAGTAGTCAAACAGCTATTCATGCTTTTATAGGGGAGAAAAATAGTCGAATAGAACATAGGTACTCACAACAATCCTCAACGAATACCACCATAAAAAGGAAAAATAAAACCAAGAAAACCATGGGAAAACAACACCCCAATACAACTATGAACCCATAGCACACAAATCCCATTGTAATCGCTGGGAAAGCTCACACAGACCGGGAATGGAAAATACCAGACTTCCAATCTCTGCGTGAGAGACAAAACGCAACCCCCAGAACTATGGACGCAGTTACAGCCACAATTTCAATGATGGAAATAACAAGAAAATATGTTGTTTGATAAACATGGAAAAATACACAAAATCTGCATGAATCCCAATAAAGAATCAATCCACAACCATCAAATCCGTGCGGCAGAGGAAGAGTTAGCAGACTCGCAAGCCAACAATTGGTGAGGAAGAAAAGGAAATGAACCCCCTCCAATGGAGTGTGGAACCTTTTATCTTAGCTCACCTTGGAGGAGATGAACAGACTTGCGATCTAGTGAGTGGAAAAACCAGCATGGTGGTGGTTTTCCTACAAGCCAATCACCGCTCCAAATAAAAATTCAATAATTAAGGGTGATGGTGACACATGGATTTCCGCCATGACTCAATGCCAAACATTCCCTTTTACTTATCCTTCAAAATCATGCCCCTTCTTATTTTAGGTGTTGCGAACATATATTGTTGATTTATTTAATTAAAATGCATGTTTACATGATGCTAGAATTAAATATATTTCAGATGTCATGATATCCATCGGTGACCATTCCCAAAACAGAAACACAACATAACCAAATAGATGGTAGGGCCTTGGCCTTTAGCTCTGCACCAAGATTATTTACAATATATGTATCATGTACTTTTAATGTAAGCAGGGTTAAGACCAGGGTATTACATTCCCTCCCCCTTCAATAGCACTGTCCTCAGTGCTTTACAAAATTGAACAAAATGCTACACTGGTACCGCTTCAGTGTTCTGCAGAATTGAACAAAAATGGATGTGCCAATCACATGGCATCCTCCAACTCCCACATAGATTCTTCAAGTCCGTAATGCTCCCATTGCACCTTTACCTGCCCTATGGATCGGTTTCGAAGTGTTGTGACCTTCCTATCGAGGATTCACATTGGCTCGATTTGGAATTCTCCCTTGGGTTCCACCTAAATCACATCCCAATTTATTACATGGTTAGGATCATGTACATATTTCTTAAGAAAAGAAACATGAAAAACATTATGATCTCTAGTACTAGCAGGCAATGCAAGTCTATATGCAACAAGCCCTATTCTTTCAAGCACTTCAAACTGCCCACAATATCTAGGTGACAACTTGGCACAACTTCCAAGCTTCAGGGAACTTTTCTTTTCCTTCACTCTGAGGTAAACATGATCCCCAACACTAAACTCTCTATTCATCCTATGCTTATCTGCATAGCTTTTCTGTCTATTCTATGTTGCTTTCAGATTCTGCTTGATGTTTACAACCTCTTGCTCCATTTCCTTGAGCAATTCTGGTTCAAGCACAACTCTGTTTACTGGGTTGTCCCAAGTCACTGGTGTCCTGCACCTTCTGCCATACAAAGCTTCATATGGACTCATCCCCAAGGATTCCTGCTATCCATTGTTGTAAGAAAACTCTACCAAGTATAAGTAATCTTCCCACTTGGCTGGTTTTTCAATCACATACATGTGA
Organism: Pseudotsuga menziesii; assembly: GCA_001517045.1. Classification (NCBI taxonomy): domain Eukaryota; kingdom Viridiplantae; phylum Streptophyta; class Pinopsida; order Pinales; family Pinaceae; genus Pseudotsuga; species Pseudotsuga menziesii. Next base: position 98,813 of record LPNX011055994.1, on the reverse strand, counting down.
AGCATATCTTCAAGAACCTAATTAACTCTTTCTATCTTCCCATCTATCGTATGCAGTGCTGAAGTTTAAATTTGCACCCAAATTTGCAAACAACCCCTTCCAAAAATTGGAAGTGAACTTGACATCCTTGTTAGAAATTATTGCCTTCGGCATTCCATGCAACTTGAAAATATCCTTCATGAAGATCTTTGCAATGTCATCAGTCTTGTGCATAGACTTCACTCGTATAAAATGTGTTGCCTTTGTCAACTTGTCTACTACAACCATGATGGAATCATGTTGTCTCTAAGTCATCAGCAATCCTGTAATAAAATCCATGGAAATAACTTCCCATTTCCATTCCGGAACTGACAAATACTGCAACAAACTTGTTGGATGTTGATGCTCAACCTTTACCTGTTGACATTTCATGCACTTTGAAATGTATTCATCCATGTCCTTTTTCATACCTGGCCAAAAGTATTTCCTTCTAGCTGTAGCAATTGTCTTCTGATATCTTGGGTGACCAGAATACAGAGCTTGATGGATTTCATCCATAACAATTCTCCTCAAATATGCTAATTTGAAATATAAATTCTACCTTTAAAAGTGATAAGTCCATCTTCTTCCAATTTATATTCCTCATACCTCTTCTCAAGACTTTGCTACTGCAATTTGTCTTTTACCTGCTCATACAATTCATCTCTGGCAACATGATTAACAATCTGCTACCTCATTTTTTAGTGGCAAATATTAAGAGATGCCACATGCATTTCATGTACCTTCTAGCTGAGTGCATCAGCTACTTTTTTCTCCTTCCCTTTTATGTGCTTGACTTCGTAATCAAACTCACATAAAAATTTGAGCCATCTTGCTTGCTTAGCATTCAGAGTAGGCTGATCAAACAAATACTTTAGGCCACAATGATCTATCCCAAGTTCAAATCTTCTACCCATTAAGTAATGTCTCTACATATTGAGAGCATGTACTATGGCTGCAAGCTCTAGATCGTGAGTGGCATAGTTCTTCTCATGCTCCTTCAACTTTCTTGACTCATAGCATATCACATGGTTATCGTGCATAAGGACTCCTCCAAGCCCTTGTCTTCATGCATCGATACATACCACAAAATCTTTCTCTGGGTCTACAACCTTCAATACTAGTGCACTGGTGAGAAGATTCTTCAACTGCTGGAAGCTTTCTTCACACTTCAAAGTCCATTCGAACTTCATCCCCTTCTTTTGAAAAGAAGTGATGGCATGTGCAACCTTGTAAAATCCTTCGATGAATCTCATGTAGTATCCTGCAAGTCCCATAAAAGATATTACATCCTTCAAATTTCATGGAGTAGGCCAATTCATAATGGCTTCAATCTTTTTAGGGTCTACTGATATACCCTCTTTTGAGATAATGTGACCCAAGTATTGAATTATATCCCTGTAGAAGTCACATTTACTCAACTTTGCATACAACTGATGTTCCCTGAGCACTTGCAATATCAGTCTCAAATGCTCTTCATGCTCTTCCTCATTCTTAGAATAAGAAATAATGTCATCAAGGAAAACAAGAACAAACTTGTCCAAATACTTACTAAAGACACTGTTCATAAGGCACATAAATGTGGCTGGTGCATTTGTGAAACCAAATGGTACCACTACGAACTCATAATGTCCATACCTTGTCCTCAAGGTTGTCTTATGAATGTGTTCATCCTTGATTCTTACCTGATGGTAACTAGACCTCAAGTCAATATTGGAAAATACCTTTGCTCCTCTCATTTGTTCAAAGAGGTCATCAATCCTGGGAAAAGGATATTTATTCTTCACAATCACCTTGTTTAACTGTCTGTAATCAATACATAACTTGAGTGTACCATCTTTCTTCTTTACAAATAGAATCGGTGCTCCCCAAGGAGACACACTCGGTCAAATATACTTCTTTTCCAACAACTCTTGCAGTTACATCTTCAATTCTAGCATCTCCGGTGTACTCATCATGTAGGGTGTCTTGGACACTGGTGCTACTCTTGGCACAAGTTCAATGGTGAAATCAATGTCCCTCTTTGGAGGAAGTACTAGAATCGCATTAGGGAATACATCCTTGAATTCCTATAACACTTGATAGTCCTCCAACCTAGTAGTTTCATCTCCTGTTGGTTCCAGAATATGAGATGCATATAGCTGGTAGCCTTCCCTACAGAACTTCTTCAACTGCATTGCTGAAACCTGCCTTACTGAAATTACCTTTGGAATACCCTTCACAACTACTAGGTTTCCTTCTTCATCTGTGCATTCAAAAGTCTTGTTATAGCAGTCAAGCTTCACTCTATGAGCTTCTAACCAATCCATTCCAATGAGAACATCATAGGAACCAAGCGATAGAACATTTAGATCTACACAATTGTTCAATCCATTCATGACCAATGGGTATTTCTCTACCATGTCACTAACTTTTCTCTTAGTCCTAGTGGCTAGCTGAACTAACCAATATTTTCTATGATTTACCTTCTTAAAAGCATAACTCTCTACTTCCCTAGGAGTAATGTGTGAGTAGAACCAGGGTCAATCAACATAGAAACAAATTGTTCTACAGTATTACCTGCAACTTCAACCACAATTGACTAATGATCTTCTTGGTGGTCCTCCAGTGCTGCATAAATTCTAGGGATTTCCCTTGCTACTTGACCCACTGTTTCTGCTCACTGGATGTTATAAGTTGGAATTGCACATTCATTCTTAAGTGGAAAATATATGCGCAAGTGGGGTCCCTCACATTTCCAACATTTGAGTGGAACTTTATTTTTTTGTGGCTCTTTAGGCTTTCCTCCTGTCACTTGAACGTGATTTATCGATGCTTGGGATGGCTGCTTCTACTAATTCCTGAATCTAGAAGGTTTGAAACCTTTCTTTCTTTGGTCAACTTTTGATTCTTCTTATCCTTCCATGCCTTATGGTACTCATGTTTACCTTTGCTTTTCTCATAACAATATTTATCCTTTCTTATTGCTTCTTCAAGATTTCTCAGCTCATCGAAATGAATTCTTTCTTTGTAGGCTTGAGGCAATCCACTTAGAAACCGCTGGATTCTTACCTTTGCATCTTTGATGTACTAGACATACCTCAACAATTCAAAGAATTTATTTGCATATTCATCCATGGTTTGCTATCCTAATCTCAGCTCATGGAACTCGTTGATCTTGTCATCATAATACTTGTCAGAAAGGTATTTCTGCATGAAATACTTCTTGAACTATATCCACTTCAGTTTCCTCTCATTGATATTCTTTACCTGCTTGAAGTGTTCCCACCAAATGGATTCCCTTCCATTCAGATTTAATATGGAAACTTGTGCCTTCATGTTTCCTAAATAATCCTTCACTTGAAAGTACTTATTGATCCTAGGAAGCCAAGCTTCAGCTTCTTGTCCTGTCTTTATCTCACTATCAAATGTACGAGGTTTAACTCTCCTAAATTCTTCTAGAAAGTGATCCCTATGGCGCCTTCTTCTTTTCCTTTTATGAGAAGATGAACCTGTATCTCCACTAGATTCTTTAGAGTCAGATGATCCACTGGAAATCCTTCTTCTTCTCCTAGTGCTGCTCTTATTTCCTTTTGGTCTTCATGTACCTCGTCCAGAATCTATCTTTTTCTATAAATCTATCAAACTCTGCAATATGGCAGCATTCAATTGATGCTTCTCTTCATGGGCTTTAACAAAGCTTCTCATGGTGGGTGCAACCTCGGATGGTGTCTGCTGGAATATCCTTCCATTAGATTCTATTTCCTGATTTCCATTACGGACATTTTCTCCCATGGCATCTTCTGCTCGCTTGTAATAATATCGAGCATCATACCCATCATGGGTTCTCATGACTGAACCAACTCTTGTTTTACCACACTGTTCTTTCTGGAGTACTGCTCTTGGAAATTATCTATAGTTCTGCAAATGTGTTAGAAGCAAACTGTTAGATGCATACATTAATACAAATCAAACTACTTACCTTTTTCTTCTGGAAATTTCATAAAAAAAACAATTATATTAAAATATAACATTTTCTCTATTTCTTTTCAGCCTTGTGACCACATGCAGTCTGCTGAAATCTGCTAAAAATTGACTGAAAGGTAGTCAAAAACTGCTCAAAAAAATCATTTAAAAATTCTTTTGAAAAACCCAAATTTCCTTAGGCCCTAATCGAACCTCATCCTAGCTATTCTTCCAATTTCACGGTGGTCAAAACAACTACGCCTCCGATCTGCATCGGAAAATAAATTATTTGTTCATCAGCGGTTTGTTGTTTTATTTCTTTCTGACATTTTGGTGGGTAAAAGGACTAAACTCCCGCTCTATATCAGCGAGCAATCCATCTATCGATCAGGTGCATAGTTGTTTGAGCATCCACAATGGCAAAAAAAGATCTTCCTCCAGTCTCTACGGTCATCTGTCGGCAAGTTGCTGGTGTACTTCCTTCTGTGTATTAGGCCTGCAGTGGTCTATCATTCCCCAACGACAGCCAATAATCCCGTTATAATTTTCGTGGACCAAAGATTGTTGGCGGTCAGAATGACATCCTACTATGGCATCGGACACTTGACCCTCTAGGCATCTGCAATGGCTGTTTCCATAAGCCCTGACTCTTCTGCAGTGTAGGCACTCTCAAGCACTTCACTCCACCGTAGTAGGTTATTGGATCTTGGAACCATTATACAATAACCACCTCAACATTAGTGAGTGGAGAGACTAATACATTGGTGGGATAGTTGTCTCAACTTCCACAATGGCGGGTGATCGATCAACTAATTTTTGCCGACGTCCATCGGGGGTCTCATCAACCAACTTCTGCCAATGATTTCAACACTTCAACAAAATTTCAAAACTTTCTTCTTCCGTCGACGGTCGGGTGTCCTACGCATCGGACGGTTAGTCCCTTCTGCTTCCGCAATGGCAGAACACAATCTCTGTAAGTCTTCCATAGCCATAATTCTATCGATAATCGAAACCCCTAGGATATATGGCATTGATGCTCGAATGCACCTTAGTATTTTTTATCTCCACAACGACGGCCGTTCAACATAATTTACTCGGCAACTGCATCATCTGATCATCGACGATGTGATCTACTAACCATCATCGATGGCCGATGATTCCATGCCTTAGAAAAAAAATTGAAAATTTTCTCTTTCCAGTCTTCCTTCCCTCTACGTCATTGGCTCATCAATCGCTTATATTCTGCTGAATTTTCCGGCTCCATCTCCCACTAACACTAACACTTCGGCATTAGCCACAATCCACTAAAACTTTAGCATCGGTGAGTGGAAGACTAAAGCATCGACAGGTTACTTCGGTCAGCAACCGCAATGGTGGGTCATCATCTTCGATCCTTTTCTGATCGGTGGCCCAATCTGCTAATGCTTTCTGATAGACCAACTGAGACATGATTTCGGCCAGCATCGAAAGTCAGAGCTTCTCCCTGTCAGAATACTAGGGCTCTAGGATTCCGCAATGGTGTATGCACAAACCACTATCTTCTTCCAATGATTGATGTTTTTTCCACTTAGAAAAAAAATTTCAACTTTCTGCCCCATCAGTGGTTAGATCAACTATCTTTTGGGAGGGTATTTCTCTATTTATCCACAACGGCAGCTCTACAATCCTTTGATCCGTTCCATTTTTCATCAACAATGAATGCCACTAATGTGCTTCACTAGCCGACGAATTCAACACTTAGAACATTTCGGAACTTCTGTGCCATCAACCATCATATCAACTATCCATCGGGTGGATAGTGTCTTAGATTGCCTCAACGGTGGGTGCACCATCAGCTAAACATTTTTGATCCATCTGTCTAAGTGTTTCGATGGGCCGATGGCCAAACACTTAGAATTTTTTTTGAATTTTCAGGGCTTCACCCATTTTCCTCGTTTCTTGAAGGCAGTAGAAAAACTACCTCTGTTAATTGTTCAAAACATTATTAGGCCCAATGCTACAACATAAACTTTATCACTGCATCTTCACAGCCAATTTAGACACATACTGCAACCAGGGCTTTGATGCCACACTGTAACATCCCTGACCCTCTGACTGATGAAGAGGATGCTACGATATGTTGAATCATCTGGGCATCTAGCCCCATGAACATGAACATGCATACATATAGTGCTGAAGAATGATACTATAAATCATAAAACATTTTACGAAGAATAATCATTCATTATACACAATGCAAGAAAAACATATCAATCAACACTTCATGCATATACAAATCAACATTTAACATCTCTATCATCATTCATCAAAGGTAAATATGATTGCAGACAAAATTTAGGAAAGAATGCTTATCTTATAAATAGCTTGTTCCACAACTAGCTACAATACTCCAATGTTCCACCCAACCATAGGCCCACTTTCTCCTTAATCTCTCAACAATGCTTCCACCCTCGATCCGGGCATGATTCCCAAAGGAATAAGGAACTAACAGGCTTACACGTAGCCAAGGATAACAACACCACTAGGGTACATAGTTAATCCAAGCCAACATGGTTGGGTTTATCAGGAGAACAACAGATCAGCCAAGCCAACAAATTTGGGTTTATCAGGCCATCCGGGAGCTGGGAAAGGCTAATGGTAAGCTGGTGAGCTCATTGGAGAGCTACAAACACTGACACTAGAACCAGCCTGGATTCTAGAACACCCACACACACCCAACACAAGGAAATCATCCCTTTCTCTACAATGCAGTCCCTCAGACCCTGATCTCCCTTCCAGTGCTATTCAGGGGTTGTGGAGAAGAAAGCCATCTCAGTAGCTCTATCTGTGTGGTTCTCAATACACCAAGTTTATAAAGCACCTCAGACCCTCATTCACCACTCCAATGCAATCCGAGGAGAAAACCACTGCATGCAAGCATTCAAACAGCTATTCAAGCTTTTACAGGGGAGAAACACAGTTGAACAAAACGCAGGTACTCAGAGAAATCCTCAACTGATACCACCATAAAAAGGGAAAATACAACGAATCAAATCATGGCCAAACAGTAGCCCAATACAACTATGAACCCACAGCACACAAATCCCACTGTAATCGTTGGGAAAGCTCACACATACCAGGAATGGAAAATACCAGACTTCCAATCTCTGCATGAGAGACAAAACACAACCCCCAGAACTATAGATGCAATTACAGCCACAATTTCAATGATGGAAATAACAAGAGAATGCATTGTTTGATAAACATGGAAAAAGACACAAAACTCTGTGTGAATCCTAGTAAAGAATCAATCTGCAACGATCAAATCCGTGAGACATAGGAAGAGTTAGCAGGCTTGCAAGCCAACAATTGATGAGGTAGAAAAGGAACCAAACCCCCTGCAATGGAGTGTGGAACCTTTTATCTTAGCTCACCTAAGAGGAGACGAACAGACTTACAATCCAGTGAGTGGACAGACTAACAGATGCATCGTGGGGAGAGTGTGAGCAGGCGTGGGCATGGTGGTGGTTTTCTTGCCACCAATCGCCGCTCCAACTAACAATGGAATAATTAAGGGTGGTGGTGACACATGTCTTTCCCCCATGACTCAGTGCCCAAGATTCCCCTTTCCTTATTTTTTAGAATCATTCTCCTTCTCATTTTAGTTGTCACGAACATAGCTGGTTGGGTTATTTAATTAAAATCCATGTTTACATGATGACACAATTAAATATATGCCAAATGTCCCGATATACATCGATGACCATTCCCAAAACAGAATCACAACATAACCAAATCGATGGTGGGGCCTTGGCCTTTAGCTCCGCACCAAGATTATTTACATTATACATATCATGTATTTTTAATGTAAGTGGGGTTAAAACCAGGGTATTAGAGGCACATCTTCATCAAGGTAATTATTAATATTATGTCCATATAATTTAGTTTTTTTTAATTTTATTGCATAATTTTTTTCTTATTTGTATACTATTTGTTTAAACAATGACGTGGTTTGTATATTGATATAGTATGTTCTACCTCTCTCTCCCCTAGACCACTTCGACAACAATGTGAAACAAGTTATATCTAATCTTGGTAAATACATGAGGTAACTAGACATTAGTTGCTTCTTCTTAGTGTTTCTTTAATTCTTCGTATAATTTATATTTGTTTTTTGTGCACTATTTCATGATATGTAATTTAATGTTTTTTTTTGTTAAATATCATGATTGGTTTGCATCACTTGTAGATGGTTGACATCTAAAGAAATCAATAAAGAAGATATGAAGTATTGAAGAAGAGAAATTCCTCATCTCGTGTGTGAAATGCAGAAACATATACCTGCACCGTTTCTCAATGCACATGAACACTACCTCATACACCTATGCACTCAAGGTCCATGTGGATGGTTGAGAGGCACTTGAAATTTATGAAGGGTTTGGTTAGACAACAAGAACATGCCAAGAGTTCTATGATGTAAGGATATAGGGTATACCAAAACATGTTGTAAGTTAGTGAACATCTTCCTAATTTAGCGTCAAAGCTCAATTTACATCACATTTGTGATCCAGAATCCAATAACAACATTGAAGGGGAGAAGTTAAAGGGGAAAGGTAGATCAAGGAAGGTGAAACATAATTATTAGCTAGTGGATGTTAATTATAACATTCATATTCTAATTTCATTTTCATTTTATTGCATCAATTAAGAGCATATACTTTGTTCATAAAATTTACATCTGTCTTCAATTTCAATGTTTATTGTCATCAAGTACTTCATTGAGAGTGGGATGCAATTCATTTATACATCACTAACAATATTGACTGGATTAAGGTATGGATTGAATGATGCAAACAATTGGGTCATGGAATACCATGTGAAGGTGTGGCTTCATTGGTAAAAGAATCACATCACAATGGAGATAGAAATCTTATAGAAAGACAAATCTATTTATCATATGGTTTAAAAGATAAAATGACAAGCATATTAATCAATATCTCTAAATATTTTATTTTGCAAATTACATTTTGATGTACATGTTGTTGTTTTCCATGTATTACTGCATAACTATTGAATCGTTGTGTAATCTTTTTGTGTATTGCTTGGTGTAGGTAAAACGCCATAAGGCTATGGTCTACAATGGTTGTAGATATCACATCAAAAAATTGGATGAAACAAATAAAACATCATATTGTGGGATATCTATAGTCTTTAAGGTGACAAATGTTTCATCTAGAAGTGACAGATATCCAGAACTCTTAGAAAATCGATACTATGGGTATTTGGAAGATATTCTACAGTGTGACTTTAAATCCATCAAGGTAGTTCTGTTTGTTGTCAAATGGTATAGGTTACGATTGAATAAATGTGATCACAATAAAACTTTTATTGAACATGATAATGGATTTACCATGGTAAATACAAGTCTGTTTGAGCCAGGAATGAATCCCTATGTTCTTCCAATCCAATGTGAACATGTATTTTCGTTGGAGTTTCTAGGTAAAGTAGGCTGATCATTTGTTGTGAGACACAATCCAAGGGGAAGGTCGGTAAAGTATAACCTAGACGATGGTAATGAAGAGGGTTCTCTGGAAGAAGAAGACGATGATGAAGAGCATGATCAACATGAGTTAGATGATGATGATCATCCAGCAGAAGATTTCCAAGAATTAGTTGAACCAGATGATGTAGCATACAATGCCCATGAAGAATATATCAACGATGACACAATGAGCGTAACTGACTTAGATGACAATGATGATATGGCCAATCCTTACAATGTTGAATATGGATCTAATGATACGTATGATGACTTGGATGATGAATATGATTACTTGGATGAAGAATATGAAATATATTGAAAGGTAAATATTTAATTAGGCCTATTCTTTTATCTTAATTTTTAAAAAAGAGTTACTAACATCATAATTAAGACAATGATGATCAACATGATGATGATGATGAATATGATGGTGATGATGGTGATCATCATCATTTCCATCATCATCATTATCATCATCATCAACGTCATCATCACCATTACCATCATGATGATGATGAAGACGATGACGACAACTATGATGATGATGACGACGATGATGATGAAGACGACGATGAAGACCGTGATGATGATGATGATGATGATGATTATCATGATGGTGAAGACGATGATGATCAACATGATGATGATGATAATGAAGATGATGGTGATGATGGTGATCATCATCAACATCAGTGTCATCATTGTCATCATCTCCATTACCATCATCATGATGATGAGGATCATGATGATGAAGACGATGTTGATCAACATGATGAAGATGATGGTGATGATGGTGATGACAGTTATGATGATGATGATGATGATGATTATGATCATGATCATGATTATCATGATGATGAAGACAATAATGATCAGCATGATGATGGTGATGATTATGAAGATGATCATGATGATTGTGATCATCATCATTTCCATCGTCATGATGATCATCATCATCAATGTCATCATCGCCATTGCCATCATGATGATGATGAAGACAACGAAAACGATGATGATGATGATGATGATGATGATGAGGGTCATGATGATGAAGACGATGATGAGGAGGATGATGAAAACGATGATGATGATGATGATCATGATCTTGATCATGAAGAGGATGATGATCAACATGATGAAGATGATGGTGATGGCGGTTACGATGAAGATGATGATCATTATCATGATCATGATGATTATTATCATGATGATGAAGACAATGATGATCAACATGATGATGATGATGATGGTGATGATGGTGATTTTCATCATTTCCATCATCATCATCAACATCACCATCATCATATCCATTACCATCATCATGATGATGAAGACGAGGATGAGGACGAGGATGATGATGATGATGAAGACGATGACGATGAAGACGATGACAATGATGATGATGATGATGATGATGATGATGATGATGATGATGATGAGGATCATGATGATGAAGATGATGATGATCAACATGTTGAATATGATGGTGATTATGGTTATGATGATGATGATGATGATGATGATTATCATGATGATGAAGACGATGATGATCAACATGATGATGATGATGAAGATGATGGTGATGTTGGTGATCATCATCATTTCCATCATCATCATTGTCATCATCACCATCATCATCGCCATTACCATCATCATCATGATGAAGACAACGACGACGACGACGATGATGACGGTGATGATGATGATGATTATGAGGGTCATGATGATGAAGATGATGATGATGATGATGATGATGATGATGATGATGATGATGAAAAAAATCAATGCAATCAAGATACAAGTGAACTTTAACATTACTTGATGTAAAAGGAAGGTATTGATGCAATATTACTACATAATTAGTTAAGCAATCTTAAGGAATATTTGTAATTGATGAAGGCATGATTTAAGGATTAAGAAGGATGAGCTCACTTATGGATGAACAACATGGCACATTAGATGGGGAAGTACACACTTTAAATGATGGATAACAACATAAAGGTAAGACAATAAATTTGTTTTAAATAAGGAATTGAATGATTAAGATTGGTTTTATGGCCCTTGTCAACTTAATAAAACATATTTAACATTATTGACACCACCTACATGATTTTATGACCTCTCGTGCCTGGGCAACTTTATCTACAACATTTTGTCCATCCTTCGGGCCTCCGACAAGTAAGAAAAGAGAGGGAGATAGATACGAATTTTGAGGGAGATAGGTGATTTGGAGGAAGCCAAGGGTTTTACTTCAATCGCAAAGAGGTGGCCTCATTATCATACTGTCTTTTTTTACTGCTTGAGATCTTCTGTACAATGATTCAACCCTTCATTGAATTGTTTTTACAGGTGACTCCCAGATTGGCTCATTGCATTGATTTTTCTGAATGAAAGGATGGCTATGGAGGGTCAATGACTAATAAGTCAGCTACCAACCTTTCATTCACTTCCTTGTATTGTTCGATTCACTACCCTTTAGTGCATGTCTTAAGGGAACAATAATTAGGTGTTTAATTGAGCCTTCACCTAATATAGAGGATGGTTTCCATCTTGTTATTAGCAATCCAATTAAACTATAGGTGTTTTCTTAAGTGTTGGTCCATGATTAATGGTGCTAGGTTGTGAATTTTTAAAGGTTGCTAGATATGGCTTCTGATTGTTTCAAGGCTACTAGGGATGGGTTGCGACAGTTTGAGCCTGCCTAGGTTGGGTCGTAGCCCTTATTGACCTGCTAGTGTTTGGTTGTGAATGTTATGATCCTGGTAAGGTTGAACCCTGACCATGGTTGGAATCTTAAGGTTGGTACTTTCCATTGACCTTGGAGACATATGGATATTTGTACGATTAATCTTTATAATGGTATGCATGATTACAACAGAGTTGGAACTTCTGAGGACTTGGAAACTATAATTGGAAATGGGTATTGATAACAAAATTAATATTGAAGTAGACGATAAATTTTACAATGGGTATTGATAACAATATTGCTTTAATCATGCAACCTAAATTTTGATTGATTGTTGGATAACCTGTCCCTAAACCTAAAGGGGGTCGCCCTCCACTAGCCAATATGCTTCCATTTAATGAAGATATTTGCTTGCTCGAATGAGAATAATTTCCGGTCTTTCTATTTTTTATTGAGACCATATATGAATATTGAGACCTAAATGCACCAAATTCACTTATAAATGTATGCATTGATGGTGAAAAACCTTGACTCCTCGGTATCCTTATAGCATCAACTGCTATGATTGAACTCTTTGATGATATGTCACACTCAGAAGGAATTTCATCCAATTTATGAGTGAGAAAATCCACAGCATAAATATTATCTATAATGTGCATGTATTTATGGTATTCATACTTTGGTATGAACTCCAAATCATTGTTAATAAATTTGTTTGCAAGAGCAGCTTTAACACCAAATGGAGGATTGAGGATTTCAGTGATATTTTAGCCTAGACAAATTCAAATCTATATTACAAGTCACAACTACTATTATCATAGGTCAACCAACTAAAAAACATGATACCAACCAGCTTGTAGAGGAAGGTCAACTACTTGGGTGAAACATAGGAGCTAAACAACATTATGTATTCGTTACAAATAGTTAACAAGAATAACAAAGATAAATCATGCATCACAGAAGGTTACTCATAAAAAACACATATCAGAAAGAAGTTAAGCCATTAAACCAACCAAGAAAATTTTCAACCAAACAAACATGTTTATGATTAGTGAAACATACATGATAAAAGTCAAAGAAGGATGGTCGGCTCCATGAAAGTGAGATGTCATTGATGTACCTGCCAAGGTTCAAATATCCCCAAAGAAATTTTCCCCTCGTGGGCCACTTGTGATAGTGCTAGTGCTTATGCTTGTGTTTCCATATGGGTTTAGGTGCAAGTCACAAGCGAATTTGGCAAAATAGATACCCCTCAACGTTGTCTTCTTAGCCAAAGCATGCTCTCGTAGCATGGGAGACCCTTTTTTCCACATTGTAATATCTCACATCAAATAGTTGCTACTTGTTGATGTTCATTGAAAGCATATCAATCAAAAAGCAAAAAACAAGAGAAAGGTCAACCAAGTACTAACTAGATGAATCAGAATGTCCAAAAATATTAATCGAATATTCAAACTCAATTATCTAGAACAATGTTTGATAAGAATTTTATAGTTCGGCAAGGATAGTATTATATGAGATGCAATTATTAGGGATGCAATACCTGAAGGAACTGTTAAAAATACATGGAAATTGTCAGCACAGATCCATGATAATATTAATTGGACTTGGAGAATTCATGGCCTGTAGCAACCCACAGATTAGATTAGAAACTCTATCTTTTGATATATAAACCAACACAACAAACCTTGCATATAACATAAACCAACATCATTAAAAATAGATTGTGGATTTATGGGAATGCTCCTTGGAGAATACAACACATTTCTCCACAATCAAACCACCTTGTCCCTCTAATATTGGGTCAGTTTTTACTATAAATTAGTAGTAACAAGACATAAAATTTGAATATGGGCTGAATCTAAGGGTTGAAATACACTTTGGGCATGTTTCAATTTTAAAAGGTGATGAATAACAACATAAAACTAGCTTTGGTAAGTTCTAGTCCAATTTAGATTGTTAAAGCTCCAATTTTGGACATGAGCAGGCATGGTAACAGAACTCAATTCTCATTTACAAACTATTTGGAGGGTTTTTGAGTGCATTTTGTGCCTTGGAATAAAAATATACAATTTTTATATATCCTTTTTCATTAGAGAAGGTGCCAAAAGTATAAACAATAGTCATAAAATCCTTAAAAAAAATCCAAGTTTTATGCATGTTAGGGATTAATGTGTATGAAATGAAATCCCTATAGGGATTCATGAGTAGCATTTGCATCCTTTAGTCAGGCTGAATCCTTAAATCATTACACAAGTGGAATCCAAGAAAGCATTTTCTCCATATTTCTATGGAATTTAACCTAATAAAGATGATATGGAAGTTTATGAGAAGTTTTGGAGCTTGGGTCTCCTTTTGTTCAGTATATGTGACTTCAAAAAAAAATTGTATCTCCTTAAGACTACTATCAACATCCCTGTTTGTCAAATTAGGATCATAAACATAGAACTTCGTGGGGGTGCTACTCTATCTAGATTGAGTTGTAGAAGAAGGCATGTGATCTTAGATTAGAATTTTCCATCTTCCAACTCAATTTATATTAAGATGTTTGTTGTTGTTCCCCAAAAATTTCCTAGATTTGGAGTTGGGGATTCTTCATTGTTGTTTAGAAGGTGAAACCAAGCTCAACCTACCTATAATTGTTGCTCTCTATTGTTGTTTATTACCTTATAACTTGGCTAGCTTAAAAAATTGTTGAGGTTTGATGGTAGAAACAATGCCCAGGATCACCCAGGACTTCTTTATCATGCCCAGAGGTTGTTCATTCCCTTTTTAACTTCTGATAATGCACTTAGACCTATCCATAATTTTTTTTAGTTATTGTTACATGTGAGTTTGGGTTAAATTGTGCCTCTTTAACTCTGTTATGTGCCCATAACTAACCTTACATGTACCCAAGCCTTTGATGTAAGGTTTTTCATGAGCCCAGGATTGCCAAAATGTACTCAGATCTACTTTGTCCACCACTTCTATACTTAAAACAATCCCATGTCTACTTCTCTCACTCTGTCTCTTCCTAGAGACCTAACATTAATTCAATTTACTCACATTTTGACTATTGGAGTAGGAAGCTTATTTCTGTTGCTAGGCATGCCTAGAACTATTGGTACTACCGATTGAGGTCTGTAATGCACCTAGAGGTTAGAACTGCTCCCAAAATGTTTTTTAGAGGCTCATAAAAGTTCATATAATGTCCATGTTTGGGACTTATGGTTGTTTTCATGCCCATATCTATTACTCTCATGTTGTATTTTCCCACAATCAGCCCAGAATTAGAAATGAATGTTGTTTAGGGATGCTTAAGGCCACAAACAGACCCAGAATTTCCCATAGTGCTGTAAAAATGCTATAGACTTGTCTAAAAAGTAATCTTTGTCATAGGACACATATTTCCAATGCATTTACCAATTACAAGGAATGTTTGTCATAGGACAAAAATTTCTATAATTCCCTTTCTTGTAATTGGTAATAACCACATTAAGTTAGGATCACATAGAATACTAGGCAAATATTGGGACAAAATATACTACACAGGATGGACAAGAAAATGGCTCAAATGAAGACTAGACTAAAGGAAGATAAAAATGGTTAGAATATTTATAACACTACAAAATGGGACTTACTTCCCTATAGTTGATTTATTGGTGTCTCAAGCCCATCTTGATGAAGAAATGGTTTCCTAGAAGATCAAGTTTAAACTCTTCCTGGATTAACCAGTTTCAAAAAAAAGAACTATAAAGATAACCAGGGGTTTTTTTGTTCTTCTCATAGAGATGAATATTTTAGTTTGGAAATGTATGTGACCTATATGCTTAGTGGGGATGACTACTCAAACCAATAAATAATTTTTTGTTATTGCAAAAGGTTTATCCTTGTAAGTTAATATAAAGTACAAAGACTAGGCCTTTACATCACTAAATTTCCTCTTTCCACCACAGTGAGGAAGGAAAGCATATCCAATTGGGTTGTAATAGTAGAGGACATAGTGCACTCTCATATAAATGCACTTAACATAATTTTTAGTTTCTTAATATTCCAAAAAACTTTGGAAATCCATTCAATTGAAGCCCTTTTTAGGATCCTCAAAGTTTTTTTATATCTTTTTTCCATGAAAGAATTTGTATAAAATAATAGGTTTCATAATTCCACATGTATACATATGATTTTATATATGAAAGGCCTTACATAACCCTTCTATGTTGGAATCACTTAAAAGACCAACCAATTTTGGAACTCGAGATACTACAAGAGATGGAAGAGAAAACGACTAAGACAATGATTGTTTAAAGAACTATGAGAATACGAAAGGGGACTAATTTCCATGTATCTTATTAAGTGGTGTCTCCAACCCATATTGTAGAAGAAATGGTTTCCTAGAATATCAAGTTGCAATTCTACCTGGATAACCAGATTCAGGAAATAAAATGAGAAAGATAACGAGAATATTTTCTAGTTCTTCTCATAGAGATGAATATTTTAATTTGGAAATGTCTATGTCCTATATGCTTGGAGGGGAGGTGTGAAGAAACTAGTAAATTCTTTTTTATTTTTGTTTCAAAAGGCTTAGCTTTATAAGTAAATATAATGTACACAGAGTAATCCTCTACATCACTGAATTTCCTCTTACCACCATAATGAGGAAGGCAATCATATCCAACGGGGCTATAATAGTAGAGGACACAATGTACTCTCTTAGAAAGGAAA
This sequence comes from Pseudotsuga menziesii, assembly GCA_001517045.1. Classification (NCBI taxonomy): domain Eukaryota; kingdom Viridiplantae; phylum Streptophyta; class Pinopsida; order Pinales; family Pinaceae; genus Pseudotsuga; species Pseudotsuga menziesii. Next base: position 81,939 of record LPNX011055994.1, on the reverse strand, counting down.
TTAGCATAAATTTGAGATTCGTAGTATTTCAAAATACTTTGGAAATCCATTCAAATGAAACCCTTTTTAGGATCGTAAAAGTTGCTTTATATCTCTTTTTCCATCAATAGGATAGAGTAGTGATCTAGAGGACATGCCAAATGGAAACCAATAAATTTCACCCAGAACATAGCATAATTGCTTCTCAACTCACAGAATTAGCCCATAATTGGCTTTCTGCTCATTCTTTGCTGCTAAAACATGCCTAGAACTACTATTCAATTGCATAAGTCAACCTATAATATGGATAGGAGCCTCCTTTCTGGTGCTAGAAATGCCCGGAACAACTTTAGATCATTTGCATGAGTTCAAGAAAAAGTAGAAACAACTTCAAACTTTTTCTTCCACCTTTTTTTTCCATGAAAGATGGCACTAGAAAATTATCAATATATAGTGGTGTAAGATTTCATAGTTAATCATACATATTATGTTGATCTCTTAGGATTAAACCACATGGAAGACTTTAAAATTGTTCGAGACTAGCGAATCATTCACCCATTATAAGGGAGAGAGGTGATTGATTTTAAAATCATTAGTGCTTTTCATCCTCAAGGATGGAGATAATCCATATTTTCAACCCTCTGGTACATTGAATTTCTACAAGCAATGGAATTCAAGAATTTCTCCACCTATATAAACTCAAGTTTCTTGTGCAAATCATGCTTTACACTTGTATAAGGATAGCCATTTTCCAATTCAATACTTTAAGGGTTCAACAATAAGAGTGACATACTGTTCTATAGCCTAATTCAACCAAAATTTTGGTAGCTTCTTCCATATCCATGATTTTATTGTAATCTCCATGCTCAAGTCAGCAAAGCAAGCCTTGGTTAAGTTCATGGTTCCATCCAGAATATATGCCATCACAAACTTAAAATTCATATTGCAGAGTATGTTTACAGATCAGATGATGTCCCCACTACCAAGTATCTCCAAATGAAGACCTAAGGTGGCTTCTAACCCTCTAATAGAAAATAGAAAATATTCACAAGTGGAAAGATGGAAGAAAGTGCAAGAATGAATTAGGTTGTATAGGGATGGAAATTAAAACATTGACTTAAAAGATGGATTCACATTAACTTTTTTGGAAATTAATGGATAGTATTCTAGACATATATATGCCAAAATGAATAGCACTAGAGGGCTGGAATTATGGGGGATTTATGTCCATAGAAAGAATGTTTTCTCCTTGTGTTGCATAAGTAAGTATTGTGGTTTTCAAACAATTCATCCAACATAAAATTTCAATAGTGGTATACTTAGTAAATCCTACCATTTCCTTTCAGTTATAGAAATTGTCGTGATAATTCTATACATCCTTATTCATCCTTATTCAGCCTTTGCCCCCTGCTCAACTGTTTAGTGTCCAAAATATAGCTTTTCGGTGGCTAATGAGCTATAATGGTCCTCTCCTAATCCACTGAAAGCTATAACTTATAAAATTTTCATCCAAATAAAAAACTGAGGTTTTTAAATTATCAGCGATACTCATATCTTTCATTACACAAGAATATTCTTCCTACTATCAAAATAAATTTATTTTTGGAGATAACGGTAGGATTACATCTAGGTTTACCTGATTCCTAGATGAGGTCGTGGTATGATCAATAACTAGGGACTTTCCTTGATTATCCACCTGCAAAAAAGTAGAGAACATTAGCACAATGAACACAATATGTAAAAACTAAAAAATACATAACAAAAATAATCATTATGCTACATGTTGTATATTTCCATAATTTTGATGTATTTATAATGGGGAGTTACATTTAGGTTTACAGGTTGCCTCAAGGCTCCAATCGTCTGATCAATAGTTCGAGACTTTCCTTGATCATTAACCCACAAAAAAAGTAGAAAACATTATCATCATGATCATAAACATAAAAATGAAAAAATACATAACAAAATAAAGATGACGCTACACAATATACATGTGTACAATTTTAAATTATTTAAAATTTAGAAGTATATTCATGTTTAATTGTTGCCCCGACGCTACAGTCGGCTTATCAATAGTCAGTTGGATTCCCTGATCAACACTTTCGATGGAAATAGATAAGATTATATAAACGAACTGAATATACTAATGAAAATACATAACAATAGATCTATTTGTCCATCCTAAAGTTTTGCAATGGAAATATCGATGTATACCTACTTCCTTGATGCATGGATACTAACATCTACTATGAGGCAGGTTCCCCTAATAGAACCCTAAATAAAAAACATACTAACAATTACCTAACTAAACCAAAATATTCACTAAAGCAATTTTTAAACATAACATTTTGATGTATAGATGTTTCCTCATGGATCGTGTACTCCTCTCACCTTTTTCTAGGGTGATGAGCCAACCATCACCTCCCTACAAAGTCAACATAGGAAATTTAATAGACAATGATAATTATATGCTAACAAAAAATCATATAGATGTTAAAATAATTAATAAAAGGTTGGGTAAATTGTTGGATGTACCACAACCATACTAATTGTGTTTGTATCTACACTATTCAAATTGTAATTAATAAGCAGTTCTTCCCCAACAACTATTGATTTAATGGCACATACAAAGACACAGTTTTCTTCACGTGACTCAAAAATGTAGTTGGGTTTCTTAAGTGTAGACCCTGGTTGTGTACTTTTTATAAACCTACAATATTACCAGTTATTTTTGGCCTTCCGTCGATGTACACCATTGCTCCTTTATTTTGAACTTTGTCTTTCAGTTGTATATAATTTACTGATAACCCATATCTATGCATACTTCATGTATATTGAACCAGGTGCATCCAATCATTTTGGTTGTACGAGGGTCCAACAAACTCCATCAATTTTGTACATCTGTTGTATCCAACCTTTATGACATCGATGCAAAACAACCCCAATCCATGTAATGATGACGATGCAATTCTATGTATCCTCTCATTAACAAAAAAATTAGTGTTTACTTGAGAATGATCCCTAGGTACCCATTGTTTCACTAGGTGTTTGTACCTTAAGGGGACCTCGATGTCTCCTACTGTCTCATCATCATAGGAATATGATCCCCCTCCTCTGATAAAAAATTACATGCGTTTATTGAATTTTCTTCTAATCTTATGACATCTAGTTGATCTATCCGTTGTATACCTATTGGATGTATCACTTTCCTCTAGCCTTCCCAAACTCCCCTCGCTAAAGGAAGACAGGTCTGACAAATACCTATTTGGTTCTACCTGCACCATGGCTAAATTTTTTTT
>LPNX011055994.1:3239-76448 GCA_001517045.1 Pseudotsuga menziesii | reverse complement strand
TAGAAGTGTAAAACCTAGAAGTTGTGTGATCAGGTCGGTGTAGTGATAGAAGCTCTTAGAATGTGGAATCATCTATAGAGGTTGAAGAAATTAATGCATTTTGTCGGATATTCGACATATATGCTATACTACTGACATCTTCAATTCATTTATATGACTTTGGCCATTTCTATAAGGAGCACGATATGAGTGCAAACCATTTGTCCAAGGAAGCATTGAATATGAAGGCTGGCCTCCTCTCCTTCTTGTAACTTTTAGAAGGAGAAATCATTGAGGAAGGAATGATACAATTAATTTAAGAGATTTTTTATTTGTGTGGCATAGTATTTTTTGGTTCTTTCTACTATGGGATACATCAGCATATTTCTTGTTTTAGCTAGGGATATAATGTTTGTTTTCATCCCCTCAGGGGTTTGTTTTCTCCACCCTCGATGACTCCTTGGATAAGCTATTTGGGCTCCTTCTTTTCTCCATGTGGTATTACTACTTCAGTTTAATGATGGGATTGTGGGTTATGTCCCTCCCCTTGAGATATTTTTTTATACTTATGATCTCCATTCGTTAATGGACTAACTTATTTCCAGGACTATGTAAAAGTTACATTTTATTCACTATTGAATATCAAGGAACACCTCTTTTTCTTCTGAAAAAAGTTACAAAATATTTTCAAATGATTTTATCGCATATATTGAGATCCATAAACCGTGTCTTTTATATTTTTGGGTGAGGAAACAAACTAAATTAAAATAGGTACACCTAAGAGTATTGTAAAAAACATAGTTTGTATTTTGAGATTAAATGGTTGTAGCATTTGACATGGAAGGACTTTACATCTATATCGTGTGAAAGGACTATGTGATGAATTGTTATACTAGGGAATTTGGGATATTATTTAGGATAATGGTATGACCATTATGTCATGATTATAAGTCTTTTCAAGTTTTTTTCTAGTATTTTGCTATTATTTGCCAAAAATTTTTTTAGCCATGGTGCAGGTAGAACCAAATAGGTATTTGTCAGACCTGTCTTCCTTTAGCGAGGGGAGTTGGGAAGGCTAGAGGAAAGTGATACATCCAATAGGTATACAACGGATAGATCAACTAGATGTCATAAGATTAGAAGAAAATTCAATAAACGCATGTAATTTTTTATCAGAGGAGGGGGATCATATTCCTATGATGATGAGACAGTAGGAGACATCGAGGTCCCCTTAAGGTACAAACACCTAGTGAAACAATGGGTACCTAGGGATCATTCTCAAGTAAACACTAATTTTTTTGTTAATGAGAGGATACATAGAATTGCATCGTCATCATTACATGGATTGGGGTTGTTTTGCATCGATGGCATAAAGGTTGGATACAACAGATGTACAAAATTGATGGAGAATGTTGGACCCTCGTACAACCAAAATGATTGGATGCACCCGGTTCAATATACATGAAGTATGCATAGATATGGGTTATCAGTAAATTATATACAACTGAAAGACAAAGTTCAAAATAAAGGAGCAATGGTGTACATCGACGGAAGGCCAAAAATAACTGGTAATATTGTAGGTTTATAAAAAGTACACAACCAGGGTCTACACTTAAGAAACCCAACTACATTTTTGAGTCGCGTGAAGAAAACTGTGTCTTTGTATGTGCCATTAAATCAATAGTTGTTGGGGAAGAACTACTTATTAATTACAATTTGAATAGTGCAGATACAAACACAATTAGTATGGTTGTGGTACATCCAACAATTTACCCAACCTTTTATTAATTATTTTAACATCTATATGATTTTTTGTTAGCATATAATTATCATTGTCTATTAAATTTCCTATGTTGACTTTGTAGGGAGGTGATGGTTGGCTCATCACCCTAGCAAAAGGTGAGAGGAGTGCACGATCCATGAGGAAACATCTATACATCAAAATGTTATGTTTAAAAATTGCTTTAGTGAATATTTTGGTTTAGTTAGGTAATTGTTAGTATGTTTTTTATTTAGGGTTCTATTAGGGGAACCTGCCTCATAGTAGATGTTAGTATCCATGCATCAAGGAAGTAGGTATACATCGATATTTCCATTGCAAAACTTTAGGATAAACAAATAGATCTATTGTTATGTATTTTCATTAGTATATTCAGTTCGTTTATATAATCTTATCTATTTCCATCCAAAGTGTTGATCAGGGAATCCAACTGACTATTGATAAGCCGACTGTAGCGTCGGGGCAACAATTAAACATGAATATACTTCTACATTTTAAATAATTTAAAATTGTACACATGTATATTGTGTAGCGTCATCTTTATTTTGTTATGTATTTTTTCATTTTTATGTTTATGATCATGATGATAATGTTTTCTACTTTTTTTGTGGGTTAATGATCAAGGAAAGTCTCGAACTATTGATCAGACGATTGGAGCCTAGAGGCAACCTGTAAACCTAAATGTAACTCCCCATTATAAATACATCAAAATTATGGAAATATACAACATGTAGCATAATGATTATTTTTGTTATGTATTTTTTAGTTTTTACATATTGTGTTCATTGTGCTAATGTTCTCTACTTTTTTGCAGGTGGATAATCAAGGAAAGTCCCCAGTTGTTGATCATACCACGACCTCATCTAGGAATCAGGTAAACCTAGATGTAATGCTACCGTTATCTCCAAAAATAAATTTATTTTGATAGTAGGAAGAATATTCTTGTGTAATGAAAGATATGAGTATCGCTGATAATTTAAAAACCTCAGTTTTTTATTTGGATGAAAATTTTATAAGTTATAGCTTTCAGTGGCTTAGGAGAGGACCATTATAGCTCATTAGCCACCGAAAAGCTATATTTTGGACACTAAACAGTTGAACAGGGGCCAAAGGCGAACCACCAAAAGCGGTCTGAGCAAGCAGAGTCAAAGTAACACTTTTGGTGGCTTAGGCGAGACTACTAAAAACTCATTAGCCACCGAAAAGGGGTAGTTTCGGTAGATTAGAGAAAGGTGCAACACATATACTAACCACCAAAAGAAGGAAAATAAGCATCGGTTGAAAAACCCTTTCGGCAGTTTAGGAAAAAGCTATGGCATTTTATTAACCCCCGAAAGAACAGCATTTCAGCAGTTAAACAAGTTTCCAATGAGATTGTTATCTGCCGAAAGTAGAATTTCACCATGACAATGGGATAAAGGTTTTGACAGCTTAAGAAATAAATACAATGCTTTCTTAGCCACTAAAATCCATCTTTTCAGTGGCTAGCTGACAAAATCCTGTAAGTTCTTAACCACAAAAAGGGAAAAAATAAGGAAATGGTTAGGAACTGTTACATATGACCCCGTCAACAAGATAAATGATCATTTGAGATCATGATTACCCAGCAAAAATATCTAGAGTTGTATGATTGCATGGGAAAATGAGTAAAAAGGGTTTTTGTCCAATTGGCAAAAGACTGATCTGACGGGAAAACATCAGTCTCCCTCCACCTGTCCAAAAGATCATCAAATAGCTACTCAATGCTCTGGTTGAAGTAGGTTACGGTTGTGTGGGAAAAGAGATCTAGAGGATCAAGCTGTTGTCATCATTTTTTGTGACCTTAGCCTCCATAACAACAGAAAACCCTCATAATCAATGATTGGAGACTCCATCGTATTTCACTTTCTAAATTAGATTTTTCTCCACTAGAAAAACTAGCTCTAAAAGAGAATCCTGCTAAAGCACATTGTATACAAGTATGAAAAATATTTTTCAAGTACCCAGGAGATACACCCATCAAGATGAATAAGAGTGGACCAGCTCTTAGGTAGGAGCTAAGTGATATCAGTTATTTAGAGGCACATTCAAAGGTCTACATAATTTTCTAGGAGGTGGGATGCTACAAGTTCTATGAAAAAATAGAAGGCTTCCATCCGTAGGTGGCTAAATCTTTTTCTCTCTCATTTGATGGTTCAAAAGAAATCATAGGAAAAGAGGAGTTTCTCATAGATGAAGCACTAACCACATAGGTGACAGAACTCCCTTCCACATGAGACGAATGGTTCAAGACCACCATATCTAAAGAGGTGGAATTTAGGTCTTACCTTAAGCATGAGCATAAAGGAATAACATGGAAAAATAGTGTTCCATCATCATGGCTAGAAGAGAACTGGAAACTACTTCTAAAGGCCATTGTGGTCTACTTAACCTATGCAGGAAGGTATAATAGAGAAATGATCTACCATTTCAAGCTCATGAATCACTTCACAGGTAAAAGCCCTCTCAATCTACCTTTTTATTTACAAATAAGTCTAGGGAAGATGGCACATCAAGTAAAATCCCAGCCATCTAAGATTGTTGGTAGGCTGTCCCACCATGGTCTTATCTAGCTGTTGGTCCAAGAGTTGTTGAAGAGAAGAAACATGGCTTGGACTTATTTGTTGTTTTGGAGTGGCTTTGAGATAGGAATTCAACCAGAGGAGAAAGGGAAGTCTTCTGCCAAGAAATATAGCACCCCAAGGAGTGGGAGAAGAAGGAGGAGGGACATTTCCCCAACAGTAGCAACAAAACAACCTCCCTCCTCTTCCAAGACCAAGAAGGAAAAAAGGAATTTGGACTTCAATGAAAAAGGTTAGGAGGCAGAAGCACACCATGAGAATTTCTTAAATCTACCCTATTCAGATTTTGAGGAAGAACAATAAGAGGATGTATCCCTAGCTCTGAAAATTGTACCAGTATTTGAAGCATTGCCATCCCCCACACCACATGAGCAAGAAAAAACGACAGAAAGGGATTCCTTCAGCAAGCCTAGAAGTCAAAAGATCAATCAACTATTGATGGAGGTTTATGAAATGGAGGTCTTGGAAAGAGAGATGAAGAGAAACAATGAGACCTTGACCAGGAGGAGCAAACTACTGCACAAGTCCTACTTGGAGTAGAGAGAAAAATACATTTTCTTGAAAATGATGAACAAAAGATACCTGAAGGATAATACCAGATGATACAGGTTGGTTAGGCTCCAAAGGCTGAAACTGAAGGAAGTTGAAGCAAACCCTAGCAGCCACCTCGCCTTATCAACCCTAGCTGAAGCAACCATCAGTCTCTAGCCTCATCAAGCTAGCCAAGGTGTTGTTAACACTCCTAGCACGAAGCCTACCAAAGAGTAAGATTGAGCAAATAGGCCTGAAAGGACATTTTTGAAGAAACCATAATATTTTTTGCAAAACACGACTTTCGGTGGTTTAGGTGGATGATAGGGCAGTTCATTAGCCACCGAAAGCACCACTTTCAGTAGCTAACGGTTTCGATAGGCTGGCCTATTAACCACTGAAACCAGATAGAGGCTTAAAGGAAATTTTTGGCGTACAGAATCAGTTTTGGTCAAGTATATATGATTCATGGATGTGATCTGAAGCTAAAAGGCGCTGAGGGATGCATCAAAAAAAGGTCTGTGTGATATCCACTATGACATAAGAATTCCAAAGGATACCAACCATAGCTATCAAAGAGAAATGAGTGGTTTAACTGGTAGAGGACCAGTAGCAGTGATCACCAGCAATTTCTTTAGTTATTTAATATTCATTCAGTGAACTAAATATTTATTATAGTTAAACAAGTAGTTAGGTAGAGTTTTAAACCCTAATTTGCAAAAAATTATTACTTTGTTTATTTTTGTAAAAACAATAGATCAAGGTTTTAGGATCTATATATTTTGTAAAAGGATATAAACCCTAAGACTATTTTAATAAAAGGGTTCGACTTTGGGGATTTATAAGCCTATACTATTGTCAGCTTCTCATCTTGCTCATTATTGAATGTGTATTTGGGTTACTTTTGTGTATTGCCTGAATGTGTATTTGAGTTACTTTTGAGTTGATTAATAACTAATAGATGTCATCCTATTGGTGTGTTAATGTGATTTGAGTTATAAGTACCATCATTATCATGATTTAGCCATTTATATGCATATGTTATGTATGTGATCTTCCAGCTTGATGAGTTCTCCATCCCTGCACCTTATTGTCAACTTCTGAACAGTTGTAACTAAAATCCTTGTAATTGAGTGAGTTTCATGCATGTATTGAGAGTGGAAGGTTATATAGGTCACCTGACTTGATCCATATCATTAAACCATAAAAAAATTGTAAGTTACCGGGCATCCTCGATCTACAACCTAGGGGAGCTTCCTGGAGTGATAACAAATTGGAATCATTACCGGGGAGAGGAGACTGAATCTCGGCTTCCCTGAGAGACGAAATAGAATCTTGCTTTGATGATAGACAAAGCTTGAACACTATTCTGGTTGTAGTCATCTATCTGGTGAATCCATTGAAATAAGCTGGCTTCAAGATGACCAAGTACCAGAGAAAACCCTAAGGGGCCACCAACAACACCTGTTTCAAATCCAGAAGAAATTTTGAGAAGAGCTAGGGCTTTACTAACAGACCAGCAGTGCTACACAAGAAGCCACATCAAGTATTTCAAGAAATTTTTCTTCTATTATTTGTTCTACTGAAGCACTTAATTGTGAGGAATTTATAAATACATCATAAAATCATAGGGTTTGGGCATCTTCAAGCATTGTTGCTTGTGAAGATCTAATCCCAAGTGACTCCACTGGGATAAGTGTACCACCACCACCTTCTCAGCAAGCACCTTCATCAGCGCTACCTTCCTCAAACCTGTCTGTACCCATTTCCAAAATGGCTGCCCCTTAATTCACCAAAATGGAAAGGATCCTGGTAGCTAGGTATGCCCCCCTAAATTTTCCAAATCCCCTCTTTGCCATGCCTACTAGATATTACCTCGAGTATGTGCCTAAGTTCATAGGAGAAGGGGATTTCATAGCTAAAGAACTTCTAGAGGCATTTCACAGCTATGCTGAGAATATTAACATAGAGCCAGAAGATGTATGGACTAGGGTTTTTGTGCAAATCCTAGATGGTCAGGCTAGGAAATGGTTTAAGGAACTGCCTACTGGATCAGTGGCAAGAATTGAGGCCGTATATGACATCTTCCCTCCAAATCAAATTTCAAGCGCATGAGGGGAGGTTTCCAGATAGGCTACATTATTCTTTCAACCTTGAGTCTAAAATTAAAAAAATGAAGATCCCTTTCCCATTAATTGAGCTAATGAAAAACGATGCATTCAAGTCTTCCATTCTTAATTCCCTTCATCCAAAGATGCATATTGACACTAACTTTGTTAACCTACAAGATGACAATCCTGTTGTAACCTTAGGCCCCATGATCGAACACCTAAAGGACTCATGCCCTCCTTTCTACATATCCCTGAATATCCATGATAAAATCCTCCATAACTGCCTGCTGGATTTTGGAGCTTCTCATAACCTAATGCCAAAGGCTGTGATGGATGAGATGGGTCTTAGCATCACAAATACCTACCATGATTTATTCTCCTTTGACTCCAGAAAATTCAAGTTCTTGGGCCTCACCAAAGACCTCGTTGTGAACCTAACTTAGCTACCTTCGAAAAGCATCACGATGGACATTATAGTGGATGATATCCCTCCAAAATTTGGTCTCTTGTTGTCTCGATCATGGAACAAAAGGCTAGGTGGCACCCTTCATATGGATCTCGCATATGCCACTATCCCCATGTTTGGAGGAGAGACTAAGAGATTGTACTGGGAAAATCAATTGTCCTACATCATAAGCAACGAGAGCAATTCAGTGAATTACCCCATTTATGCAGTGGACAATGATTTTGGGTCATGCATTCTACATATAGATGATTCTCAGCAAGCATCAGTACAGCTCACTAAGCCCACCTGTCAATAGCCCAAAGAAGTAACCACAATAGTTTGGAGCATGTATTTTAATGGGGCTAGCACTCAAAGATCAATAAGTGTAGGTGTAGTATTGATCCCCCCATCCAAGGAAAACATTCATTTGTATTACAAGATTGATTTTAAAACCACTAACAATATAACATAGTATGAAGCCTTGCTTCTAGTAGTTAAAGATCCTAAGGAGATGGGGATCATGTGCATGATAATTTTTGGAGATGCATACCTCATAATACAGCAGGTCATCAACACTTTTTAGAAAAAAAACATCAGGTTAATGGCCTACAGGGACGACGTATGGAAAATAAAAGACTCCTTTATGTTTTTTGAACTGTCATATATACCTAGGGCTTTGAATCACCTAGATGATTCCATGGATGTCTCTGCAAATATGTTTATTCCTCCTTTACCTCCTAAGCTCAACTATGATGTTCAAGTTAAATACAGACCTTCCCTACCAAACAATGTCAAATTTTGGAAGGTGTTTGAAAATAATGACGATCTTGGTAAATTCCTTCAACTAGTAGATGAATTCTCTGATATGCACATAGACCAGGAAAACCTAAACATGGAGGAATCTAAGCGGCTCAAGTTGAAAGATAAAGTGGCTGATCAGAACATTGTCCAATTACCCAACAACTACATACCTTGAGGCCTAGTACCACTGGAAGAGCAGTTTGATCACAATGACATCCCTTTTAAGAGTACCAAAATGGAGCTAGATCCTGCTATCCAAGAGAAAAACATAGGTATCCAAAGACATACAAAACTGATAAATCTATCTACTAAATTGACTGCTTATCAGAGGTCAAAGTTTTGCATCCTGATAAAGGAGTTTGCTGATGTATTTTCCTGGGAGTACAGTGAAATGACAACCTATTACACCAATATCATCCAGCACCGGATTCCTTTGGAGAAGGACACCATCCCTTTAGAGTACAAGCTGAGATCCATCAGTCCTCTCCTATTACCAGTAATTGAAAACGAAATCCATAAGCTCCTCAAAGACAATTTCATAATCTCCCTCAGGTACTCCAAGTGGATTACAAACCTACTAGTGGTAAGAAATAAAAATGGGGAAATTAGGTTGTGTGTGGATTTTAGAAACCTAAACAAGTGTTCTAAGAAAGACAACTATCTACTGCCCAAGATGGAACACCTGCTGTAGAAAGTATTAATGGATAGTGTTATGTTCTTCCTAGATGGCTTCTTTGGATACAACAAAGTTGTTGTGCACCCTGATGACGAAGATAAGATTGCCTTTAACACCCCCTGGGGCACCTTCATGTATGCTAAAATTCCATTTGGGATGATGAATGCTGGGGCTACTTTTTATAGAGCCATGGACCTGGCTTTCTAGGGTTGAAAGATAAATTTGTGTTGATATATTTGTATGACCTAACAGTTTACTCTCACATCTATCATGACTGCTTACAGCCTTTAAGGAAGGCATTTCTGAAGTGGAAAAGGTATGGAATATCACTGAACCCTAAGAAGTCCCAGTTTGTACTCAGTGAAGGAAAACTCCTAGGCCACAGAGTATCAACTAAAGGTGTGAAGATCAATCCAGTAAGGGTGGAAGCAATCCAGAGGCTATAAATACCGAGGTCAAAAAGAGACATTTAGTCCTTTTTAGGCAAGATAAACTTTGTCAGGAGGTTCATCCCTAATTTCTCCAAGTTGGTTAAGCATATAACAATCATGCTGGAAAAAGAGGTAGAACTAAAATGGATTGACCAGGAAAGAAACTCTTTTGAAGACATTAAGAAGGCTATCATGGAGGTGCCGACCCTAATTAGTCCTGAGTACACCAAGAGTTTTTAAATTTTCTCTTTTGCATCCTATGACACAGTGGCAGTTGTACTATTACAAAAGAATGATGAGGGTCTTGATCATCAAATTGAGAAGCAGGATTATTCTCTCATAAAATATTTAAAGGCTTTCAGAATTTATATTCTCCATGCCAAGGTCCTTGCATATATCCCTTCAACTACTATGAAGGATGTTTTGACTCAGCCTAACATTGATGGAAAGAGAGCTAAGTGGATTTCCAAGGTCATTGAGTCTGATATAGAGGTGAAACCCACTAAGCTAATGAAGGGACTAGGTCTGGCCAAACTCATAGCAAAAGAAAACTGTGAACTGATGGGAATAAACTTCTTGTGTGAAATCAGCAAAGGTGCAGACTATGGTAGCAGTAGAAGTAGATCAATATTAGAAGGACATTCCATCAGTAGCTAAAAACATATCTTCGTGTGAGTGGTACTCATGTATTATTCAATTTTTGCAAAAATTAGAAGTTTCTCCTGGTTTCACTCCTAACCAAGCATGAGCTCTGAAGTTAAAATCTATCAAGTTTTGCATAATTAACAAACCGCTGCACTAGAAAGAACAATCTGGAGTTTTACTCAGGTATCTAGATAAAGAGGAAGCAGAGCAGGTCATGCACCACTTTCATTCTAGCACATGTGGTGGGAACCACTATTGGAAAAGCACAACCCGCAATATCTTAAGGGTAGGATACTATTGGACAATCCTCTTTGCTGATGTATGCACTTTTGTAAGGGCCTGTGACCAACTCCAAAGATTTATAGGGAAAAATTAGCTCAAATCCTTACCCCTCAGGCCTACTGTGGTGAATGGGCCTTTCCAGCAATGGGGTATGGATTTCATAGGTGAAATAAATCCATATTCTAGTGGACAACATACATGGATCTTAGTAGCCACTGACTACTTTACCAAATGGATAGAAGAATGACCCACCAAGAATGCCACTCATCAAGTCAACATGTGATTTTTATATGAGAATATCTTTAGCAGGTTTGGCTACCAAGTAAGGTTGGTAACTGATAATGCGCTAGCTTTTAAAGTTGGGGAATTAGTTAACATGTGTGAGTCAATGGGCATTGAACTAGTGCATTCCACATGTCCTGGATGAGTCATCTAACAAAAGTTTAGTCATGATCATCAGGAAACTACTGGAGACAAATCAGAAAAGTTGGGATTCGAAGCTTAAGTTTGCTTTATGGTATGATAGGGTAACAGACAAAAGGTCCATAGGGACTTCTCCATTCAAGCTAGTTTATGGCACTGAGGCCATTTTTCCTATCCAGATCATTCTTCCAGTGGAAAAGTTCTTTCAGGAAGAGGAAGATGAACCAAATGATATGGTGAGGAGGATGATGGACTTAGTGGAGTTACAACAAATCAGGGAACAAGTTATAGGAAAATCAAAAGCCCATCAACAGAGGATAAAGGGCATGTTTGAAAAAAGAGAAAAAGCAGACAACTTCCAAGTTGGAGATTGGATCCTCAAGTGGGATGCTGTCAAAGAGGACAAGGGAAAACATGGAAAATATGAATCTTTGTGGATTGGCCCTTTTGTGATAGCCCAGGTACATAAGAATAACACCTTCAAATTGCAGAATCTAGAAGGGGAAGAGGTATTTGATGGCCCAATGAATGGGTGGTTTTTGAAACTCTACTTTATTTGAGGCTCTAAGGCCTTATTTTTGTAAATTAGTATATAGTAGATTGTTTTTGTTTACATAATAAACTCCATGCCCAATGGAACAGTAAATGACATTGTTAGGTTATTTAGTTGCTTGTAGGGAAAGGAATTTTGGTCTAGGATTCTTAGGACATCACTAGGAGGTTCCCATCCCCAAGTAGGATCTAGATGTTATCTCCCAAAATAAATTTATTTTGATAGTAGGAAGAATATTCTTGTGTTATTAAAGATATGACTATCATTGACAATTTGAAAGCCTCTATTTTTTATTTGGATGAAAATTTTACAAGTTATAGCTTTCGGTGGCTTAGGCGATGACTATTATAGCTCATTAGCCACTGAAAAGATATATTTTGGCAGCTAAACAGTTGAACGTAGGGAAAAGGCGAACCACTGAAAGCGTTCTGAGTAGGTAGACTCAAAGTAACACTTTTCGTGGCTTAGGTGAGACTACTGAAAACTCATTAGCCACCGAAAAGGGGTGCTTTCGACATATTAGTGAAAGGTGCAAAACATATGCTAACCAACGAAAGCAATAAGATAAGCATCAGGTGAAAAAACCTTTCAACGATTTAGGCGAAATCTAGAGCATTTTATTAACCACCAAAAGAACATGTTTTCGGCAATTAAAAAATTATTCTGACAAGGTCATTATCTACCGAAAGTAGAAGTTCACCACGATGATGGGCTAAAGGTTTCGACGGCTTAAGAAAGAAAGACAACGCTTTGTTAGCCACCAAAATCTGGATTTTCGTAAACTAGATGATAAAATACTAGAGGATCTTAACGACCAAAATGGAAAAATAAGGAAATGGTTAGGAACTATCACATCTGACCCCGTAAGTAAGATACATGATCATTTGAGAGCGTGATTACCCACCAAAAATGTATGGAGATGTATGAATACATGACAAAATGAGTAAAAATGGTCATTATGCAATTGGAAAAAGACTGATCTGACTAGAAAACCTCAGCCTCCCTCCACATGTCCAAAAGATCATCAAATAGCCACCGAATGCTCTGGCTGAAGTAGGTTATGGTTATGTGGGAAAAGAGATCTAGTGGATTGATTTTCTATCATCATTTTTCATGACCTCAGCCTCCATAATGACAGAAAACCCTCATAATCAGTCCCATGAGACTCCATCATATTTCACTTTCGAAATTAGCTTTTTCTCCACCGGAAAAACTAGATTTGAAAGAGCAGCCTACTAAAGCACACTATATACAAGTCTGAAAACTATTTTGCAGGTACCAAGGAGATACACCCATCAAGATGAAGACGATTGGACCAGCTCTTAGGTAGGAGCTAGGTGATATCAATTATTTAGAGGCACATCCATAGGTCTGCAAAATTTTCCAAGAGGCCGGCTGCTACAAGATCCGTGAAAAAATACAAGGCTTCCATCAGTAGGTGGATGAAGATTTTTCTCTCTCATTTGATGGTTCAAAAGTGGTCATAGGAAAAGAGGAGTTTCTCATATATGAAGCACTAATCATATAGGTGATAGAACTCCCTTCCATAGGAGAGAAATGGTTCAAGACCCCCATACCTAAATAGGTGGAATTTAGGTCTTACCTTAAGCCTGATCATAGAGGAATAATATGGAAGAAGAGTGTGCCATCATCATGGCTGGAAGAGAACTGGCAATGACTACTGAAGGCCATTGTGGTCTACTTAAACTGTGAAGGAAGGTATAATAAAACAATGATCTTCCATTTCAAGCTCATGAATCACTTCATAGGTAAAATCCCTCTCAATATGCCCTTTTATTTACACAAAATTCTAGGGAAGATGGCACATCAATTAAAATCCCAGCGATCCAAGATTACTGGTAGGATGTCCCACCACGGTCTTATCCAACTACTAGTCCAGGAGTTGTTGAAGAGAAGAAACATGGCTTGGTCTTATTTTTTGTTCTGGAATGGCTTTGAGAAAGGCCTTTAGCTAGAGGAGAAACATAAGTCTCTTGCCAAGAAATCCAAGACCCCAATGAGTGGGAGAACAAGGAGGAGGACCATTTCCCCAACAGTAGCAACATAACAACCTCCCTCCACTTCATAGACCAAGAAGGAAAAAAGGAATTTCGACTTCTGTGATAAAGTTCAGGAGGTAGAAGCACATTATGAGAATGTCTGAAATCTACCCTATTCATATTCTGAGGAAGAACAAGAAGAGGATGCAACCCTAGCTTTGCAAATTTTACCATTATCTGAATCATTTCCATCCCCCACACCACAAAAGAAAGAGGAACCAATAGAAAGGGATTCCTCAAGCAAGCCTAGAATTCAAAAGATCAATCAACTATTGAGGCATGTTTATGAAATGGAGGTCTTGGAAAGAGAAATGAAGAGAAATAATGAGACCTTGACCAGGAGGAGCAATCTAATGCACAAGTCCTACCTGGAGCAGAGAGAAAAATACATTTTCTTGAAAAGGATGAATGGAAGATACTTGAAGGATAATACCATACTATACAGGATGGTTAGGCTCCAAAGGCTGTAGCTGAAGGAAGGCATAGAAAATCCTAGCAGTCACCTCGCCTTATCAACCCTAGCTGAAGCATCCATCAGTCTCCAGGCTCTTGAAGCTAGCCAAGGGGTTGTTAACACTCCTAGCATGAAGCCTGCAGAAGAGTAAGACTAAGCAAATAGGCTTGAAAGGACATTTTTGAAGAAACCCTAATAATATTTTCAAAACATGGATTTCAGTGGTTTAGGAGGACGTTGGGAAAGTCTATTAGCCACTGAAAGCACCACTTTCGGCAGCTAACGATTCCGATAGATTGGCCTTTTAACCTCTGAAAGTGGACAAAGGATTAAAGGCAAGTTTTGGTGTATAGAGCGAGTTTTAAGCAAGTATAGATGATTCATGGACGTGATCTGAAGACAAAAGGTGATAAGGGATGCATCAGAAAAAGGTTTGTGTGACATCCACTATGACATAAGAGCGCCAAAGGACACCAACCCTATCTATTAAAGAGAAATGAGTGTTTTAAATAGCAGAGGACCAGTAGCAGTGATCACCACCAGTTACTTCAGTTATTTCATATTCATTCAGTGAACTAAATCTTCATTACAGTTAGGCAAGTAGTTAGGTAGGGGTTCAAATCCTAATTTGCAAAAAACTGTTGCTTTGTTTATTTTTGTAAAAAAATAGATGTAGGTTTCAGGATCTGTATATTTTGTAAAAGGATATAAAGCCTAAGACTATTTTTACAAAAAGGGTTCGACTTGTGGGATTTATAAGCCTATACTATTGTCATCTTCTCATCTTGCTAATTCTTGAATATAAGCTCTTTTGTTATGATTTTTTCAGCCTTCATCTCTATATTTACTGTACTTATTCCTGAATGTGTATTTAGGTTACCTTTAAGTTGATTAATAACTAATATCTTTCATCCTATTGGTGTGTTAATGTGATTTGATTTATAAGTACCATCCTTTTCATGATTTAGCTATTTATATGCATCCGTTTGTATGTGAATTTGCCAGCTTGATGAGTTCTCCATCCCTGCACCTTATTGTCATCTTCTGAATAGTTGTAACTAAAAGCCTTGTAATTGAGTGAGTTTCATGCATGTCTTGAGAGTAGAAGGTTATATAGGTCACCTGACATGATCCATATCATAAAAACCTAAAAACGTTCTAAGTTATCAAGCATCATCGATCCACAACCTAGAGGAGTTTCCTGGATTGATAACACCTACGAATCTATCATTATAGACAATTTTTTTTAATATAAGTTTTTGCGCAGACTATTGCTTCAAAGACTAAGCAATGTTTTATATATTTCTATTGCAGACAGGGGATTCGGTTTATAAAACACCAACTCAATAGTATTTACAGTTTGATGTCTCCCATTTGATTAAATATAATGAAATTAGTAGGTTTGGAGACATGTTGAGGGTGCTACAAAAGACCATGGAAAAACAAAATGAGGAACTGAATTTTCTATCATTGAAAGTTCCAAAAATCGAAGAGATCAAATCAAATATTCAATTGTTGTTCCAGAGATGTCGACAATTGCAAGTAAGTTCCGAAATAATAATGTAAATTCATTTAGAACTTTATAATTTTTAATTTATATGATATTGAACTTATAATACAATGGTTTATATTTACAAGAAATTATGTAGCTGAACAATGGTGATCAAGGTGTTTTTGGTCCCAGTGACTAAACCACTCCATGTACACCACATATTGCTCCCTTTTTGTCCACTGAATTACCGACAACATGCTCTGCGACACCACCGAGGCCAACAGAGGGTGCAACCAATGCTAATCAACCCACAATAGATGTCATAGAAGAAGGGGTGGATGCAGGGTTAGATACTAATGCTGATGCTGAAGCAGCATTTCCTGGATCTTCTCATGTCACTAGCACTGGTTCAATAGTGACAACATTTTTTGTGATTGAATAACTCGTTCCAATAAAGATAAAGAAGATTCCAGGTGATTATATATTGTTTAATTTAGTTTTTATAATTTGTGTCAAATATACTGATAATATTTTTTAATGTTGACTAATGATGGCATTAATGTTTTGGAGGAAATGATGTATTTTATAAAAATATAAATTATTTGTCATTGGAGATCTTTAGGCCCACCATCTGCACAAGGTGGGATAGATAGGAAAAAGCTTTAAAGGATGAGCTGACTAATCACTTGGTTGGTATGTTCAGAAAATATACCTTCAATACATTGAAGGTCCTACAAAAGGCTGCAAAACATCTAAATATTGTCGGAGACCAGTATAGGGTTGACTTAGAAAACAACCCTAGGTATGAGTGCCCTCCAATGATTCCATCAAGGGAGTAGAAAGCCCTCGTGGAATATGGAAAAGAGAAGGGTTTGAGAAAAGAAAGAAAGATACCAATAGGAATAGGGAGGTATGTAGTACATTTCAAAATGTAATGGAAAGCCTTATTATTATTAGTTTTTATATCAACTTTGGAACATTGACTAACGTAATTCAACACTTGATTAGGATGTCAGACACATCTAAGGCCTCTAAGGCAAGAATATAAAAAATTGGTCAACACAAGCTTGGGCCTAGTGGTCATTTGAATTTGGCAGCCCGATATATAAGTATCAAAAAATAGAAACTGCATCGAAAGAATATATAGAAAATTATTTTCATTTTATTTTGGAAAAAATTGTAAAATTAATGACATCATGCAAATGTGTAGGCCGATCTGTTCAAAGAATTGCCCACTGAGGAAGAAATGAAGCTTGGCTTCAAACAGGGCTTTGATTTCGTTGTTGAACGTGAGAGAAGCTTATCTAGACATAATGCACGATATTTTGTTGATCCATCTAGTGTGTAGGTTTATAAAAACTATATCGTTTAATGATACTTTATTAATTCTCATGCAATTTATTCGTTATACAAAATGAGCATAAATGATTTATTCCTTTTTTAGAATGAAATTAATGATCCCATTCATGTCGAGGATGTACACGAACTAGACGAATATTGTGCTTTGATTCCTGGTAATGATTTTTTTAATATGCTACTATTTTGTATAGATACTTGTAGATGATGAACATTTATTCTAATTCTCCACAATTCAACTGCAGAGCATGTAGGTACAAATAACACTGAACAGGTTGAGCCTATACATGATAATGATGAACATGTTGATGTGCACATGCCAGGTAAAAGAACGCCTTTGTAATGTTTTTTTAAATGAATTACTTGTATTTATAAAAATAAAAATAAGTTAATGAAACATTTTGAAATTATTGAAGAAATTCATAGCCCCTCGTTGTAAGTTCAACCTTGCGAGTAGTCTAATAGGGACACCGATGATCATATTCTGGAAGATGCACTTCTGACTAAATATTTAAAGAGAAGAAAAGTAAAAAGGAAGTGACCAAAGAAATTTTGAGTAATTCTTATTTATAATAAAAACAATTACCTAGTTTTTTCCTCTATTTCATGGATGAATGGTTAAATGCATGCTTTAATGAATGGTTACTTATTTTTTTATCCACTATTGACTAAATGAATGGTTTAATGAATGATTTAAACAATGATTTAATGAAAGATAATTTGAGCTATTGAGTGAAATATTTTGCATTAAATTGTTATTTGCAAGTAGATGTATTGGGTTTGGGGAATTGCGAGTGATGTGAGGGGGGGAGCGGCCATAAGAGATTCCACTTTCAAGTGGTTGGTGCTATTTAGTAGAGAATATTAAATTATTCTTGAAGCAGAGTGGACCTCAATGAATGGTAAGGAAGAATACATTAAAAACAATTATTTCTATAAGTGTAGTGTTTAAATTTTACTATTATTATTTTGACTCCTCCATTGCAACTTGTTACACATATCATTGAGAAAAAATTTCATAGTTAAGAGGAAAGAAATGGAATTTTGAGGTGATTGATGACCTTATATACATAGTGTATTTGGTTCTCCATGTTTTATGAGGTGACATATTATTAACAATTAATTTACTTGAATAGTAAAATAGTATTCTAATTTACATTGTAATTGTATTGTATTTATTTAGATTGGTTTTGTTATTTTTTATAAACACACAAATATTTATTTGATGGGTCCTAACATTAAATTATTGCAATAGGAAAAAAATTGAAGTATGTTGAATGATGTTTTGAAAGGTAAAGCAGAAGAAGACAGTGTGAAGCTCCACAAATGAAGGTATAATTATGTTTTCTTTTATTTGATTGAACTGTGTATTGGGTATTTATGCATGTGCATGGATGCACATTTAGTTGATGATGGTGATTACCATACATTCATGCTAACTTTGTTCTATCTGATCTATAAACATACCTTAACTAGTTTGGTTTATCAAGTTGTTTCTATTATTGAATAACTTGGAAAAGAAACTTCTGATTTTTAGGAGTTAGTAAGTTGTAGAATCCAATATTTTCACAAATATTTTTAAAAATAGATCTAATGTATTTGTAGTCCAAGAATTTCATGATAATACTTTTATAATGTATATATATAGCCTTTCCTTTATGTCATTCTAGTAGTAGCATTATAGTATGGTACTGATGAGATATTAGCAAACCCTATTCTTTGCTTGAGTGTATGAGGGTGGGGCCAAGTTTCTTTTTGGGTTTACCATCCATAAAAGGATGAAACTCTTCTTGCTAGTGCAATATATATAGTCCAGTTGATTTTGAATTCCATGGAGGAATTATACTCCTAAAATGCTTCGAATATTAGGTGAGAAGGACTCACTGCCACTCCCCCCCCCCCATTCATTAGCCATCCTAGATAGTAATTCAGTTAGTGATCCCATCCATCGATCTCAACAATAATAGAAACACCATCCATCCTAGTGTCCCCATTCATCCTATCTAGGAAGATCAACAACCATTGAAGGTTTATCTTCCCAACTTACCCCATGATGCTATTGTTATCTCCCAAAATAATTTATTTTGACAGTATGAAGAATTTATCTCATGTGATGAAGGATGTGAATATCAATGATAGTTTGAAAACTGTTGTTTTTTATTTCGGTGAAAAATTCACAAGTTGTAGCTTTCGGTGGCTTAGGTGAGGCTCAGAACATCTCATTAGCCACCGAAAAGGGTCATCTTTGGCAGATTAGAAAGGAGTGCAACATATACAAAAACCAGTGAGAGAACATTTTTGATAGTAGGTCAGAGGTTTAATCCTCTATGAAGACAGTGTTTCAGAGGTTTAGTCCTCTATACCACCGACACTACAAAGAATCTTGCGGTTCAAAGCGCCGACGTGTTCGGTTTTGGGGTTCCGATTGCCGACAAGTTAGTGGTTTAAAGCATCGATGCATTTAGTTTTGAGATTTCGATCGAAAACAATTTAGTGGTTTAAAGCACCAACACATTCAATTTTAAGGTTCCGATTGATCATCGATGCATTAGTTGTTTGAGGTGTCGATCGTCGACGCATTAGTGGTTATAGCTTTCGATCGCCGATGCTTAACCAAGGCAATGGTAGTGGTTTGAAATGCTAACACTGTAGAAGTATTCATTTTTGAGGTTCCAATGTTTTAGTGGTTTGAGGTTCCGATCGTCGACACATTAGTGGTTAGTCTTCCTAACCTCCGATGCTTATCACAATGGTAATGTTTTGAAAGACCGACACTATGGCAATGTTTAGTTTTGAGGTTTCAATTGTTCAGGTTAGAGCTTGTGATCATCGATGCTTAATCATCGTGTTGGTAGTGGTTTAAATGACCGACACTGTGGCCACATTCAGGTTTGACGTTCCAATCAATCAGGTTAGAGCTTCCGATCACCAATGCTTAATAGTCGCACCGGTAGTGGTTTAAATCGCTAACATTGTGGCCACATTCAGGTTTGAGGTTTTGATCGTTTAGGTGAGATCTTCTAGTCGTCGACCACGGTGACAGGGTATAAAATTCTGGTGGATTAAGCAAGAAATATCACGTCAGTTAACTGCCGAAACGTTAGATTTTGGCAGCAAAATTACAATGGACCAGCAACAATGATCACTAGTAACTACTTCAGTTATTCAATGTTCAAATCAGTGAACTAAATCTTCATCATAGTTAGACAAATAGTTACGTAGGGTTTGAATCCCTAATTTGGAAAAACTATCACTTTTGAGTATTTTTGTGAAAACAGATTGAAGTTTCAGTATCTATTCTTTTGTAAATAGGCTATAAATCCAAAGATTGATTTGATAATAATGGTTTGAATTCATGGATTTATAAGCCTATTCTATTTTCAAGCTTCTCATCTTGTTCATTATGAAATATAAGATCTTTTGTTATGATTTGTTCAGCCATCATCTTTATCTTTACTGTACTTATGCCTAAATGTGTATTTAAGTTATTTTCAAGTTGATTAATATCTAATAGATGTCATCCTATTGGTGAGTTAATGTGATTTAAATTATAACTACAATCCTTGTCAGGATTTATCCATTTATATGCATCTGTTTTGTATGTAAGTCTACTATCTTGATGAGTTCTCCATCCCTGCACCTTACTGTGAAACTACTGAACAAGTTGTAACTAAAATCCTTGTAATTGAGTGAGCTTCATGCATGTATTGAGAGGGGTAGGTTATATAGGTCACCTGACTTGATCCATATCATAAAACCCTAAAAAAAATTTAAGTTACCAGGCATCCTCGAGCTACAACCTAGAGGAATTTCCTGAAGTGATAACAAATTGGTGCCCTTCCCGGGGGAGAGGAGACTAAAGCTCATCTTCCCTAGGAGATGACATAGAACCTTGTGTTGCGGCTACAACTATTTTCCCCAAATTTCTTAAATTTTGGTCCCCTCCTCATGATTTAGAGTTGTTTTAATCATTTCGATCCGTGAACTGTTTAGATCATACTTTAATTTTGAATGATTATTGAAGGCTAACACTCGTCCTAGTTTTCAGAAATTGTGTCTGTTTCAAAGTTGTTTTTGGATTGGAGATTTTAAGTTTGGGTTTGCTTGTTGAAGGGCCGCTGTTTCAAAGGAGAAATAGTTTAATTGTTGCTGTATTTCAGAGTCTTAAGCACTTAGCGTTTTATTTTGATCGGAGGATGTAGTCTTCTTTAGCTTCTGCCGTTGCAGCTCCCAAACCAGTTAGCTTCCCGAAGTACAAAGTGCTCCGACTGCTGATGCTTATCAGTATTTTAGTCACGCGTGTCTTTAACCTTTCCTTTTCCAATGTTGCAGCTGGGAAATTCATTCATATTCCGATGTAAATATCTTCTGACTTCTGATGAAGAATTTTCCTTCCCTCCGGTCGCATATCCGTAACCTTTTCGCTTCCGCCGTTGCGGCTCCCAAATCGGCTAAGCGCCTAAAGTCCAAAATGCTCTGCTAGCCGATGCATCAGTCTTTTAGTCGCTTGCCCGTAGATTTTTCTTCTCCCTCTGTTGTGGCTCCCAAAGTATTTAAGCCTCCAAAGTGTAAAACCTTTCAACTTTCGATTGAGAGTGTTCCCGCCTGCAGTTCGTGTATCCTTAACCTCTCCTTTTCCGCTGTTGCGGCTAGGAAATCCTTTTCACGTCCGATGTCGATATCCTTCCATATTCCGATTTAGAACTTTCCCACTCGAGGCTTAGTCAAAACTCATCCGTTTATTAAAATTATCAGATCAAAGGATGCACCTGGCCGTTTTCTTGTGGATTAGCCATTTCAGGTGGTTTTAAGTTAACGTTTAAAATTCCATTGCAAAGAATGATGCACAGTAATTGATTGCAGGTAGAACTCAAGGGATTGTTGGGGAAACCATGGTGTGAAGGCGTAGCTTGACAGTTTGTAAAGAATCAAATTGAAACCGACAGAGTCGCAAGGGAGACAAGGGAAGGAAAATACAAAAAATTGAAAGCAACAAAAGACGGAGGTCTGAAAGGTCCAGCAGTTACTCAACTGATCATGAGCATACGAAGAGAATATGGAGAGAGGAGTATGAAATGCTCAAAGAACCGAAGAGTTACACATTTGGGGGGAACCTAAGCAGTTTGCTGATTTCTTTAAATATTTGAAAGTTAGAAGTTACGGGGACTTTTTCCATGGAAAAATTTGTAAACCATTTGCTTGTAAGAGGAACTATTTCTTTTTACAATCAAAAACTACAACTTTTCCTGTTGAAGAAAGCGTAATGTGGAATGTATCAATGTGATTAAATGAGTAATGTTGAAGGGGAACTATTTCATTTTCAGCTGTGTTTCATTAACTGTGAGAGTGTTTTAACTTCCTAAACCTATGTTCTTGTTTGAATTCTCTTCAGTATATTTTGTAATGTTTTTCCACTGTGAGTAATGAAGGTTGTTCATAGACAATTGGCTATCTTGTTGTTCAAATATCTGTAATTGTTCATGTGTCCTGAAAGAAGTATTAGCTATCTGTAACTTTTTATAATGCATGCACAAAATATATTACTCACCAATGAATGATAATCCTGCTCCCTAGGGATAGATTAGGTAGTTAGTTTTAATTTATTGTTGTAAGTGATTTAGATGCTTGTGAGTGCTAAGACAAGAGGTAAGAACCTGCACATCACATTGTGACTTCTCCCTGCATACTGATCACCCTGCACTTAGTTAGGCATGACATCTCATACATTAAGTCAAAAATAAAAAAATATACATGGTGGACCGAGCCGCAACCGGTAAAACCTTTTGTTTTTGTTACTTGACCTACGGTAGTCGGACCACAAACCGGACAGATTCCCTACACCAAACAATCACTGGCTAGTTGGGAACGTTGACTGGGGAGAATACCTTACTGTTGTTGCCTATGATTTTCCAGGCCTCAACAGTTTTGGCGCTAGAAGGAGGGCCGCCAGTGCATGGATGGCCAAGGAAACCCGTTTTCCTGAGATTATTCCACCGGTAACAGTTCTAAAAGAAGTGGACTTCATAATCCAATTCCAGAAGAAAGGAATAGAGAAAATCTATATTATGTTGGCCATGAAGTTGTTAATGACCTGAGAAGACACACCAGGTCATATGTAAAGAATATTGGAGGATTGCCAATTATCCCTGAATTACCCAGAAGAGAATATAAAAATAAATATTGTCTTGTATTAGAAGACTCAGTGCTGGTTAGAGATTAGGAAGAACTTGTAGAAACATCCTTACAGGAAGTTGTACTACCTTTGAATCAAGAAGGCCCAGATACCCCTTAGAGTTCTCCTACTCACACTCCTATTGGCTCACCTCCTCACTCTCCACCCAGACTCATGGCAAGAGTAAATGCTAATCCACCACCCAACCCACCAAATCCACCACTTGCCTAGAGATTCAGATCACCTTTAAATCTAACACCTCCACTACATGATTTACCTTAATCCTTTGAAAAGATTTTGTCCAAGTTTGACCCCAATGAGAAGATACTAGTAGATGACCACCTGCAAATTTTTTACTTGGCAATAGAAGGGTTAAGGGCTAGGGAGTATGAAGATGTAGTCTGCAGATTATTCCCGCATACCCTTAAAGGAGCTGCAACATCATGGTATTTTGGGTTTCCTGCAAACTCTATCCCTGATTGGGATACCTTCGAGAGAATTTTCAGAAGTAAGTATGCAACTCAGAAGACTCATGCAGCCCTCATGAAAGGGCTATGCACCTTGAAGAAGGAGAGAAAGGAGAAGGTGCACAGTTTCACACAAAGGTTTGCAGCATATCTCAAGAATTTTTCTGAAGCTGATAAACCTTCAGACAAGGTACTAATTGAATATTACACTTCAGCTTTAGGCCCTGAGTTGGCCATGTTTTCCAAAATAAGGGCTAAGCCTACTTTGGCAGAAACCTATGCAGAGGCAGAAGTAGTGGAGGCTGAAAGGGAAAGTATCGAAGATTACCCAGAACAGTCAGGAGAGAAAGGTGCGGTAAGGAAATCCTTATTGTTTACTAAGCCTAAGGAAGAGAAATCACCAGATATTGAAAATATGGAAAAAATGATGCAGACGCTTTCCAACAAAATCATAGATTTGGAGAAAGAGAAGGAAACACAAAAGTTCTATAAGCCCTATTATAAGAAAAGAGAGGATAACAATTAGTCTCAACCTCCTCCTCATAATACTGCTTCTATGAATATGACAGAAACAGGAATGGAAAATTTTTGCACATTCCCCCAACAACCACACTCTGAAAGAAATTTTCCTCAATGGATAAACTCAATGACGTTGGTTATGAATTAGATGTTGGATTCTAAGTTGATAGAAGATGGAGATGAAGAAAGAAAAGAGAATACTACTTCAACGAAAGAACAAGAAGAGGAAACCATGGTTTTGTGGGATTCTGTTTCGTTATTTGATGCTGAAGAGGAAAAGAATTAGGGGTACAAGGACATCATGGAAACCAACATAGCAACAAGAATCCAAGGGCCAATTAAAGAAAACAATCTCATTCTGCCAAAGATCAAAAGGCTGCAAAGAAATGTAAAGAAACTTCAAAATCGTTTCACAGCTGATAAGATTCCTGAATTCACAATTACCCTCCAATATCCTAGGCAGACTGATACATTCACCAAGCCAAATGAAGAAAAGATGAATGCTGATAAGCCTCATCCCATTGAACAACAGATGGATTATGACATCGTAGAGGATTTAAAGAAGGTAAAATCGAATGTTCCACTATTCGAAATGTGTAAAGTGCCACAACAAAAAGAAAGACTATTGAAATCACTTGAAGCATTCGATGAGAAGCTGCCCACGGTCAATCAAACTCAGGAAGAAGAAGAAATCGGAGAAACTAGCATTGGAGGTAAGTCTAAGAGAAAACAACCACCTTTCCTCCTCACGTTTGAAATTTTCAATCATAACGTGCACAATTGTCTGGTAGACTCAGGGGCATCGGTTAATGTCATGCCAATATCCGTCTATAAAAAGATAAATGGGCAGCCTAAGCCATCCATGTGGAGGGTTGTTCAGTTGGATAGGACGGATGTGAAGGTGATTGGTGAGATGGAAGACGTCGTAGTATGTCTGGCATCCAATGATAAAGTGTGCCAAGTCATTAATATTGTGGTGGCTGATATACCAGACACTTACGGTCTTGTCATGAGTAGATATTGGTCGACCAAACTAAATGGATATTTTTATTCGGATTGGTCGCATCTGTGGCTGCCATACAAAGGAAGTCCGAACCAGATTAAGATTCTAAGGGAGAATCACATGAAATAAAACGTTACTCAATTGGATGAGAAGAATGTACTGATGGATTCTGTATTGGGAAACTATTTTATTGAGTTGGAACCAGGAAATTACCAAGCAGAAGAAGCCAGCAACACATCTGACACTCATCCTGATCTCCTTCGATTCTCACAGGCTAATGAGATTGACTGTAACATAGTAAACTTATCAGTAGGAGTAGATTCATTTTCAGTAGTTAGTGATTTTTGGACTTTGTTTTTTGATGGCTCTAAGACGTTAGAAGGGTCAGGGGCTGGCTGTGTCTTGATCGACCCCCAAAAGAATAAACATTTTCTCTCATGTAGATTAGAGTTTGCATGTACTAATAATACAACTGAGTATGAAGCGCTGGTGCAGGGCTTGAGTAAAGCGATTGAATTAAAGGTAAGTAATTTAAAAGTTTTTGGAGACTCTGAAATTATTGTGAAACAAATCCAGAATCAAATACATTGTGTTTCCCCTCACTTAAAGGCTTACCAAAATGAGGTATGGGACCTGCTTAAATTTTTTAATGCATTCAATATTTTTTCAATTCCAAGACTTAAAAATGCAGCAGCTGACTTGTTAGCCACATCAGCTGTTAGGTTTTTACCCACTAATAATCGATGCTCTGTTGAATTACTTTTCAGGCCCTCAGTACCTGATATGATTACCAACCTATGAGTGTTCGATGATGACCAGCATATTATAGAATGTTTAACGAATGACGAGGTATTTAAAGGAGTAATTATAGATAATGAAGAACATCGGGAGGAGTTGAAGTATGACAATTTCATCCCTAAAGGAGTCATAACATTAGAAATAATGTTTGATTTAAATTAAAAGTTCAGAATACCAGCCAACGTGAAGACCCACAGCTCATCTCTACAGTTCGAGCTGATAAATTTAGGGACTAAGACGAGTCCTAAATTTGTGAATCTCGGTAAATGTTGTTCACCAGCAGAAAGAGACAAGTTCATCAGTCTGTTTAAACAATATAAATATGTTTTTCACATGGACATACAAAGATTTGAAAACATATGACACCAGCATCATCAAGCATGTCGTCCCCATAAAAGCTAGTATCAAGCCGTATCAACAACCTTTAAGAAGAATGCATCCAAAATTGGAACCGCTGATTCAGAGTGAAGTGAAGAAATTATTGGATGCTAGAATCATTTTTAAGGTCAGACACTCTGAGTGGGTATCAAATATGGTACCAGTGAGAAAAAAATCTAGAGAAATCAGACTCTGCATGGATTTTAGGAATTTAAACCGTGCCTCAGATAAAGATAACTATCATGTTCCACCCATGGAGCAACTGGTACAAATGTTTTTAGTTTTTGAACTGTTTTCATTATTAGATGGTTTCTCTGGCTACAATCAAGTATTAGTAGCCGAAGAAGAGAGATTGAAGACAACATTCAGGACCAAATGGGGAATATTTTCCTACAGAAGGATGCCCTTCAGGCTTATAAATGCTAGAGCAATGTTTCAGAGGGCTATGGACATAGATTTCCATGGATTGATTGGCTGTAGTGCTGTAGTGTACCTTAACAATATTACGATATTTTCAAAGAGGAAAGAAGAGCACGCATTCCACTTAAGGTAGATTTTTGAACGCTGTTAGAAGTATGGCATCTCACTCAATCCCAAAAAATGTGTGTTTGCTGTTACGGAGGGTAAGCTGCTTGGTCACATAGTATCGAAGAAGGGAATTTCTATAGATCCAGAAATAATTAAGGCCATTGAGCAAATCCTCTTGCCCCATAATAAAAAAGGGATGCAATCATTTATGGGAACTATAAATTTCATGCAAAGATTTGTGCCCGATTTCACCCAGATTGTCAAGCCACTGCAGCAGATGGTGAAGCAAAATGCACAATTCAAGTGGACTGATATTGAGAAGAACGCTTTCAGCAAAATCAAAACTATTGTTGCACATGCACCCTCCCTGAGAATCCCAGATTTCGATAAAGACTTTATTCTGTATACCTTTGCATCTGATGAGTCGCTAGCAGCTGTGCTTATGCAAAAGGAAGATGGGGGGATGAATTCCCGATATCTTTCATGATCAATGGTCTACATGGGGCCAAATTGAATTACCCAACCATTGATAAATAGGCTTATGCGGTATTGAAAGCAGTAAAGCAATTCAGGCCTTATATTTTAAAAAACCGAACCTAGGTGATCATCCCCTACCCATCTGTAAGATCCCTTCTTATACAGAAAGAGTTAGGAGAAAAAAGGGGCAACTGGGTAACAACTCTTCAAGAGTACGACCTTGAATTCAAGCCAGACTGTATAGTTAAAGGACAAGGGTTGTACAAACTGTTGACTGAAAATGGGAATAATGAAGAACACGCCTAGGAGGATGAAGTCGAATTACATGTAATGGAAGTATGTCCTTTTTTTACATCTCCCGAGTCTTGTTATAGAGACCTCGTGCATTTCCTGCAGATAGGGTTGTTTCCAGAACATTGGAATTCTAAGCAAAGAAGAGCGTTGCATCTCAAATCAGCATCCTATCAAATTGTTGAAGTAATATTATTCAGAAAAAACTATGACGGAGTTCTCCTGAGATGCTTAGAGAAAGAAGATGCGAAGAAAGTAATGACGGATTTGCATGATAGACCTACCGGGGGACATTATTTAGGAGATACTACAGCTCACAAAATCCTCAGGGCAGGTTACTATTGGCCTACCCTCTTCAAAGATGCACATGCACATGTTAGGAAGTGTGATATCTACCAAAGGTGTAGTGGGAGACAACCTAAAGTAGCGACGGCACTAAAGCCTGTGATGATCACAGAGCCATTCGAGCAATGGGGGTTGGATATTATTGGAGAAATAAAACCAAATTCCTCTCTACAACACAAGTACATTCTAACCGCGACCGATTATTTCTCTCACTGGTTCGAAGCTATCCCGTTGTGCATGATAAATGAAGACGAGGTCATCAGCTTCCTACAAGATCATATCATGAACAGGTCTGGAGTTCCAATTTCGTTAGTCTTTGATAATGCTAAATACTTTTCATCAATTAAATTAACTGCTTCTTCTCATGATAAAGGGATAAAATTGCATTATTCTGCTAATTACTATCCACAAGGAAATGGCTTGGCTAAATCCTCTAACAAAAACCTAATCAGAATTTTAAAGAAGACTGTAATAGAAAACTAGAGGAGTTGGCACTCAGTGCTACCAAATGCCCTTTGGGATGATAGAGTCACCCCCAAGTCTTCGATTGGAGTGTCTCCATATACCCTTGTCTATGGTAAAGAAGCCATTCTTCCTCCCAATATCATGCTACCTTCTTCCATAATAGCTCAAGAATCTAGAGGGTCAGATGATGAAGTTTTGCAAATAAGGATAAATAATCTCCTGAAAGCAGAAGAGGCTAGATTTAAAGCCAGAGATCACTTTAAGCAACAACAGGAAGTAACAAAGAGATGGTTTGACAAGCATAAGGCAGGAACAAAAGAGTTTGAAGTGGGAGATCTGGTTCTCAAGTGGGATCACCCCATGATGAGAAAGGAAAGCATACTAAATTCCAGCAGTTGTGGGTAGGCCCTTTTCAGATTGCAGCAAAGCTTGGCCCTTCCACTTATAAGTTGCGGGATCTACAGGGTTGTGAAGAGAACTTACCAGTAAATGGTTTGGTTCTCAAGCCTTATTTTTCCTAAGGATTTGTTTGATTTCTTCTGTCTTGTATACAAATAATCTGTTTTGGCTGTATTTTGAGTCATGAAGTTTAGTTTTGTTTTACTTTAGGTTTTCTGTTTGATTTTAAATAAAAGAAGCAAGCTTTGGCCACATGGAGAGCATTAGAATTCTGGACCAACTAAAATCCTTGATTATAAGACTGTGTATTATGGTTTTATCTGATAGAGTTCCTTCTAGTTTAGCAGTTTTCCTAAATGGCTGTGAACACATTGAAATCCTGCTTAATCCCTGTAAAGGAAATCAAGAGTAAAAGGTCTGGAATACTATTTCAAGGCTCCATCCATCTCACACTTAAAAATTTCCTAGGGGGGTGATAGCAAAAGACCCATGGAAAGGAAGCAAGGTAAACAGTATATTATATATAAATGATCCCATGCCAAAAATTGAAATCCAAAAGGCTAAGAAGAGTCAAAAACTCCTATGAAAGCATCATACATCGAAGCAAATGCTGAATCATAAGTACTAAATTGCCGAAAGTTCCTCTTTGTCCGTGAGCTGAAACATGAAGTACACCGCTAGAACAAAAGGACACTATGGGATAGAGGATCCTGAATCAAAATTCAGAAAGAGAGGCATGCAGGAGGACTCATATGAAAAAGGACAAAAGTCCGAAAAGCACAGAAAAGTGCAAAATGGCATGGGAATGAGGAACAAATGAATATTTCTGTTTACCAGATGTTACGATCCTGTGGTGTCCAAGCTGGAAGCTACCCAAAGACAGAGGTAAAAATGAAAGTCATACTTCTAGCCTCGAAAGAGTTATCTTGACTTTGAAACCTTGGTTTCCATTTTCCTGAACAGGACTACCCTCAATGATTCAAAGTTCATGTATCTTCCATTTGGGAAATCCATATATCTAGAAGAATTCAACATGGTGGTTTTATTATCAAATAGTTGGTTACTCAAGGAAGAAATTGTCCAGAGGTCTAGGTTCACTAGGTAGTCACCAATTGTTGCGGCTGCAACTGTTTTCCCCAAATTTCTTAAATTTTGGTCCCCTCCTCATGACTTAGAGTTGTTTTAATCATTTGGATGTGTGAACTGTTTTGATCATACTTTAATTTCAAATGATTATTGAAGGCTAACACTCATCTTGGTTTTCAGAAATCGCGTGTGTTTCGAAGTTGTTTTTGGATCGCAGATTTTATGTTTGGGTTTGCTTGTTGAAGGGTCGCCGTTTCAGAGGAGAAATAGTTTAACCGTTGCTGGATTTCAGAGTCTTAAGCACTTAGTGTTTTATTTTGATCAGAGGATGTAGTCTTCTTTAGCTTCCGTCGTTGCGGCTCCCAAACCAGTTAGCTGCCCAAAGTACAAAGTGCTCCGACTGCCGACGCTTATCAGTCTTTTAGTTGCGCATGTCTTTAACCTTTCCTTCTTCGCCATTGTGGCTTGTAAAGTCATTCAGCTTTCGATGTAAATATATTTTGACTTTTGATTGAGAATTTTCCCGCCCTTCGGTCGCATATCCGTAACCTTTTTTCTTCCGTCGTTGCAGCTCCCAAATCGGCTAAGCGCCCGAAGTCCAAAACGCTCCACCAGCCGATGCATCAATATTTTAGTCGCTTTCCCGTAGCTTTTTCTTCTCCCACCATTACAGCTCCCAAAGTAGTTAAGCCTCTGAAGTGTAAAGCCTTCCGACTTCCAATTGAGAGTGTTCCCGCCTGTGGGTCACGTATCCTTAACCTCTCCTTTTCCACCATTGCGTCTAGGAAATCCTTTTCACGTCCGATGTCGATATCCTTCTGGCTTTCGATTCAGAGATTTCCCGCTCAAGGATTAGTCAAAACTCCCCCGTTTATTAAAATTCTCAGATCAAAGGATGCACCTGGTCGTTTTCTTGTGGATTAGGCATTTCAGGTGGTTTTAAGTTAACATTTAAAATGCCATTGTAACGAATGATGCACTGTAATTGATTGTAGGTAGAACTCAAGGGATTCTTGGGGTGACCACGGTGTGAAGGCGTAGCTTGACAGTTTGTAAAGAATCAAATCGAAACCAGCAGAGTCGCAAGGGAGACAAGCGAAGTAAAAGACAAAAAATCGAAAGCAACAAAAGACGCAGGTCTGAAAGGTCCAGCAGTTACTCAAATGATCATGAGCATACGAAGAGAAGGTGGAGAGAGGAATATGAAACGCTCGAAGAACCGAAGAGTCACACATTTGGGGGGAACCCAAGAGGTCTGTTGATTTGTTTAAGTATTTGAAAGTTAGAAGTTACAGGGACTTTTTCCCTGGAAAAATTTGTAAACCATTTGCTTGTAAGAGGAACTAGTTAGTTTTACAATCGGAAACTGTAACTTTTCTTGTTGGAGAAAGCGTGATGTGGAATGTATGAATGTGATTAAATGAGCAATGTTGAAGGGGAACTATTTCGTTTTCAGTTGTGTTTCATTAACTATGAGAGTGTTTTAACTTCATGAACCTATGTTCTTGTTTGAATGCTCTTCAGTATATTTTGCAATGTATTTCCACTGTGAGTAATGAAGGTTGTTCATAGATAATTGGCTATCTGGTTGTTCAAATATCTGTAATTGTTCATGTGTCCTGAAAGAAGTATCAGCTATTTGTAACTTTTCATAATGCATGCACAAAATATATTACTCACCAATGAATGATAATCCTGCTCCCTAGGGATAGATTAGGTAGTTAGTTTTAATTTCTTGTTGTAAGTGATTTAGATGCTTGTGAGTGCTAAGATGAGAGGTAAGAACCTACGCATCACATTGTGACTGCTCCCTACATACTGATCACCCTGCATTTAGTTAGGCATGTGCATCTCATACATTAAGTCAAAAATACAAAAATATACACGGTGGACCGGGCCGCAATCGGTAAAATATTTTGTTTTTGTTACTTGACATATGGTAGCCGGACCACAAACCGGACGGATTCCCTACACCAAACAGTCACGGGATAGTTGGGAACGTTGACTGGGGAGAATCGCTTACTGTTGTTTCCTGTGATTTTCCAGGCCTCAACACCTTGCTTTGATGATAGACAAAGATTGGACACTATTATGGTTGTAATCATCTATCTGGTGACTCCATTGATATAAGGTGGCTTCAAGAAGACTATGTACCAGAGAAAACCCAAAAAGGCCACCAGTAACACTAGTTTTAGATCCAGGATAAATTTTGAGAAGAGCTAGGGATTTTCTCAGACAGACTAGTGGCGTTGCAAAAAAATATACATAATGTATTTGAAGAAATTTTTCTGCTATTATTTCTTTTGCTGAAATTATTAATTCCCAGGAATTTTTAGATACATAAAAAAATCTAGGGTTTGGGCATCTTCAAGCACTGCTTCTTGTGAATATACAATCCTTGGTGACTCCACTGGGATAAGTATACCACAACCTTCTCAACAATTATTTCCATCAGTGTCTCCTTCCTCAACCCTACCCATACCCATTTCCAATATGGCTGGCCCTCATTTGACAAAGATGGAAAGGATTCTTGTAGCTAGGTATGCACTAGTAATTTTTCCAAATCCCCTCGTAGCCATGCCTACTGGGGATTATCTCAAGTATATTCCTAAGTTTATAGGGGAAGAGGATTTTGCTGCGGAAGAACATCTAGAGGCATTTTACAGCTGTGCTGAAATTATTAACATAGAACAAGAAGATATATGGACTAGGGTGTTTGTGCAAATCCTAGATGGCCAGGTTAGGAAGTGGTTTAAGGAACTGCCTGCTAGATCAGTGGTAGGCATAGAGGTACTAGATGACATTTTCCTAAATCATTGAGGAGAAAGGAGATACCACCTCTACTATATCACAGAATTCAGCAACCTGAAAAGATAAAATGGGGAGTTTGTATCCAACTTTACCAAGAGATTCAACAATAGGTATAGCAAGATCCCTACTGAAATTAATCCCACTGATACCTCAGCTACGATAACTCATGCAAATGCCTTTGAATATAACTTCTACCTACTTCTCAGAGAAAGTTGGTTTGCCTCCTTATAACTCATGTAGGATGTTTCCCTAGAGGTAGATTCAAACATTTGGCATCTCAGAAGGTCAAAGTGAAGATAAAGAAGGAAAAGTAGCCAGCAGACTCTAGTGGGGCTTTTGCATTAGAGAACAAGATTTACAAAATGACCAACCCGTTAGATAACCTGACCACTGAAATGTCTAAATTGAAGGACCAACCACATCTACCTATGAGGGGTAAAGGGCCAAGTGAATTTGCTCCTTGAAACCCAAATTTTGTTCCTTATAGAAGAGGAAACCCCCCAGTTCAGATTCTCAGAAGGGAGAGAAATCAAGGGGAATATCAGAGGATAAGAGATCCATTTCAAAATGGTGTATTAGAAGAAGAGCCAGAATTCATTAAAGAAGAAGGAGAAGCTGAAGACAATATCCACTGTATGGAGGATGAGGTGGACTATTCTTTTCTAACACAGGCAGAATATGAGGAATCCCTGATTAATGAGTAGATCACTGAAGAGGATTTCTATCAAGCTGATGGTCAAGGAAGTTACAAATTGAGCTCTATTATGGTTTCTCCCCTCAACAAGAATGTTGTACCTATCAAGCACCCTACTGCACCAGCTAGAAAGGTTGTTGTTTTACCAAAGAAGGTGGATGTCCCATCGAAAGCATTGCAGAAACCAACACCTTCAGCCAAAACTGATCAAGTCCAACTCAAACGTAATGCTCATGAGGTAAGGTTTCCAGATAGGATGCATTATTTTTTCAACCTTGAGTCTAAAATTCAAAAATTGAAATCCCTTTTCCTTTAATTGAGCTAATGAAGAATGATGCATTCAAGTCCTCCATTTTGAATTCCCTACAGCCCAAGGTGCACATTGACACAAAATTTGTGAACTTGCAAGATGACAAGCATATTGTAACCCTGTGCCCCATGATTGAAGACCTAAAGGACCCATGCCCACCATTCTACATATCCTTGAATATACATGATAAAATCCTCCATAACTACCTGCTGGATTCAGGAGCCTCTCATAACCTAATGCCAAAGGCTATGATGGATGAGCTTGGCCTCAGCATCACTAAGCCCTAGTATGATTTATTCTTTTTAAACTCCAGGAAGGTCAAGTGCTTGGGCCTCATCAATGACCATGCTGTAAACCTAACTCAGGTACCTTCAAAATCCATCATGATGGACATTGTAGTGGCTGATATTCCTCCAAATTTTGGTCTCTTGTTGTCTCGGTCATGGAACAAAAGACTAGGTGGCACCCTTCAAATGGATCTCACATATTCCACCATTCCCATGTTTGGAGGAGAGACTAAGAGGCTATCTAGGGAAAACCAGCTCGCATACATTATAAGCAAGGACAAAAAGTCAGTGAATCACCCCATCTATGCAGTGGACATTGATTTTGGGTCATGCATTTTGCAAATAGATGATTCTTAGCAGACATCAATCTAGGTCACTAAGCCCACCTGTTAGCAGCCTGAAGAAGTGACCACAGCAATCTGGACCATGTATTTTTATGGTCTTAGCACTCAAAGCTCACCAGCTACAGGTGTAGTATTGATCTCCCTATCTAAGGAAAACGTCCATCTGTATTATAATTTTGATTTTAAAACCACTAACAACATAGCAGAATATGAAGCCTTGCTGCCAGGAGTTAAAGCTTCCAAGGATATGGGGATCATGTGCATAAATTTTTTTGGAGATGCAAACCTCATCATACAATAGATCAACAACACTTTTCAGAGAAAAAATATCAGACTGAAGGCCTACAGGGATGAGGTATGGAAACTCAAGGACTCATTTATGTTTTTTGAACTGTCATATATTCCTAGGGCTTTGAATCACCTGGATGATTCCCTAGCTATCTCTTCAAGTTTGTTTGTTCCTCCTTTACCCCCTAAGCTTAGCTATGATGTTTAGGTCAAGTATAGACCCTCTCTTCCAGATAATGTAAAATTTTGGAGGGTGTTTGAGAATGATGATGAGCTTTAAAAATTCCTTCATTTAGTAGATGAATTCTCTGACATACACATAGACCAGGAAAACCTAAACATGGAGGAATCCAAATAGCTCAAGCTAAAAGATAAAGTGGCTGATCAAAACATTGTCCAATTTTCCACCAACTACATACCTCAAGGTATCGTACCACTGGAAGAATTGTTTGATCACAATGACATCCCTTTCAATCTTGCCAAAATGGAGCTATATCCTGCTATCCAAGAGCAAAACATAGGCAACCAAATCCATCCTGAACTGATAAATCTTTCCACGGGATTGAATGTTGATTAGAAGTCTAAATTTTGTAGCTTGATCAAAGAGTTCGCTGATGTTTTCTCCTGGGAGTATAGTGACTTAAAAACTTATGACACCAATATCATCCAGCACATAATTCCTTTGGAGAAGGACACAATTCCTTTCAAACAGAAGTAGAGAACCATCAGCCCTATCCTATTACTAGTGATTGAAAAAGAGATCCACAAGCTCCTCAAATCCAAGATCATAATCCCCCTAAGATATTCCAAGTGGATTGCAAACCTGGTAGTGGTAAGAAAGAAAAATGGAGAAATTAGGTTGTGTGTGGATTTTAGAAACCTGAACAAGTGTTCCAAGAAAGACAACTATCCACTACCCAAGATGGAACACCTATTGCAGAAAGTCTCAGGGGATAGGGTTGTGTCCTTCCTTGATGGCTTCTCTAGATACAACCAAGTTATTGTGTGCCCTGATGACCAAGAGAAGACTGTCTTCCTCGGGTACCTTCATGTATGCTAAAATGTCATTTGGGCTAATGAATGCTGGGGTTACTTTTCAGAGACCCATGGACCTAGATTTTATAGGGCTGAAAGATAAATTTGTGCCGATATATTTGGATGACCTAATAGTTTACTCTTACAACCATCATGACCACTTGAAGCATTTAAGGAAGGTATTTCTGAAGTGCAGAAGGTATGGCATACCACTGAACCCCAAGAAGTCCCAGTTTGCACTCAATGAAGGAAAGATCCTAGGGCACATAGTCTCAACTAAAGGTGTAAATATCAATCTGGTAAGGGTGGAAGCAATCCAAAAGCTGTGAATACCAAGGTCAAAAAGAGACATTCAGTCCGTTTTAGGCAAGATAAACTTTTTCAAGAGGTTCATTCCTAATTTCTCTAAGCTGGTAAAGAACATAACAGTCATGCTAAAAAAGGATGCATAAATAAAGTGGACTGAGCAGGCAAGAAACTCTTTTGAATACATTGAGAAAGATATCATGGAGGCCCCAACCCTAATTAGTTCTAACTATACCAAGGGTTTTTACACTTTCTCTTTTCATCTTGTGACACAGTAGCAGCTGTATTATTACAAAAGAATGATGAGGGTCTTGTTCATCCAATTGCATTCTTCAGCAGAACCCATAGAGGTGATGAGCTGAAGTATGACCCAATTGAGAAGTAGGCTTATGCTCTCATAAAATCTTTGAAAAATTTTAGAATCTACCTTCTCCATGCAAAGGTCATTGCATATGTCCCTTCAGCTGCTGTGAAGGATGTTTTGACTCATACGGACATTGATGGATAGAGGGATAAGTGGATTGCCAAACTCATTGATTTGGATATAGATGTGAAATCCACCCAGCTGGTAAAGGGACTAGGTCTGGCCAAACTCATGGCCAAAGAAAACTGTGAACTGATGGGAATAAATTTCACATGTGTCAAATCAGAAAAGCTGCAGATTGTGGTAGCAGCAGAAACAGAAGTAAATCAAGATCAAAATGACATTCCATCAGTAGTTGAGAACATATATTCATGTGAGTGGTACTTTTGTATCATTAATGTTTTGCAAAAATTAGAAGTTTCTCTGTATCTCACTCCTAACCAAACCTGAGTTCTTAAGTTGAGATCTGTTAAGTTTTGAATAATTGAGAAACTGTTGTACTGGAGAGATCAGTCTAGAATTTTGCTAAGGTGTCTAGATAAAGAAGAAGTAGAGGAGGTCACACATGATTTTCATTCCAATACATGTGGGGGCCACCACTACTGGAAAACCATATCCCACAAGATCTTAAGAGCAGGGTACTATTGGTCAGTCCTCTTTGCAAATATATGCACTTTTGTAAGGGCCTGTGACTAATGCCAAATATTTATAGGAAAGCAATAGCTCAAATCCTTGGCCCTTAGGCCTATTGTGGTGAATGGGAATTTCTAGCAATGGTGTCTCGATTTCATAGGTGAAATAAATCCATATTCCAATGGATAGCATAAATGGATGCTATTATCCCTTGACTACTTTACCAAATGGATAGAAGTAGTACCCACCATGAATTCCACTCATTAAGTAATCATGAGATTTTTATATGAGAATATCTTTAGCAGGTTTAGCTGCCCAGTAAGGTTAGTAACTAATAATACACCATATTTCAAGGCTAGGGCATTAGTTAAAATGTATGAATTAATGGGTATTCAACTAGTGCACTCCACATCCTATTATCCCCAAGGAAATGCCCTGGCTGAGTCATCCAACAAAATCTTAGTCAGAGTCATCAGGAAACTGCTAGAGACAAATTAAAAAAGTTGGGATTCAAAGCTTAAGTTTGCTTTATGGGATGATAGGGTAATAGAAAAAATATCCATAGGGATTTCTCCATTCAATCTAGTTTATGGCACGGAGGCCATTTTTCCTCTCCAGCTCATCCTTCCAGCGGCAAAGTTTTTTCAAGAAGAGGAAGATGAAACAAATGATATGGTAAGAAGGATGATGGATTTGGTAGAGTTACAACAAATAAGGGAGTAGGTTGTAGGAAAATCAAAAGCTCATCAACAGAAGATAAAGGGCATGTTTGACAAAAGAGGAAAAGTAGATAGCTTCCAGGTCGGAGATTGGATCTTCAAGTGGGATGGTGTCAGACAAGACAAGGGAAAACATTGAAAATTCGACTCTTTGTGGATTGGCCCTTTTGTTATATCCCAAGTACATAATAATAACACCTTCAAATTACAGAATATGGAAGATGAAGAGGTATTTGATGGCCCAGTGAATGGGTGGTTCTTGAACCTCTATTTTATTTGAGGATCTGAGGCTGTATTATTGTAAATTAGTAGATAGTAGATTGTTTTTCTTTTAGAATAAACTCCATGCCCAATGGAACAGTATATGATAATGTTAAGTTACTTAGTTACTTTTAGGGAAAGGCATTTTTGGTCTGGGATTCTTGGGACTTCGCTGGGAGGTTCCCATCCCCAAGTAGGAGATAGATGCTATCTCCCAAAATAATTTATTCTGACAGTATGAACAATTTAACTCATGCGTCGAAGGATGTGAATATCACTGATAGTTTGAAAGCCGTTATTTTTTATTTCAGTGAAAAATTCACAAGTTGTAGCTTTTGGTGGCTTAGGAGAGGCTCAGAAAATCTCATTAGCCACCAAAAAGGGTCGTCTTCGGTAGATTATAAAGGAGTGCAACATATACACTAACCATTGATAGAACATTTTTGAAAGTAGGCCAGAGGTTTAATCCACTACGACAATGGTGTTTTGTAGGTTTACGCATCTATACCTCTAACACTATGAAGAATCTCGTGGTTTGAAGCATCGACACATTTGTTTTTCCAGTTTAGATTGTGGATAAGTTAGTAGTTTAAAGCACCGACGCCTTCAGTTTTGAGGTTTCGATCGTCGATGCATTAGTGGTTTAAGGTGTCGATCACTGATGCATTAGTGCTTATAGCTTCCTATCATTGATGCTTAACTATCATGATAGTAGTGGTTTGAAACGCCAACACTGCGCCAGCATTCAGTTTTGAGGGTATGATGTTTTAGTGGTTTGAGGTTTCGATTGCCGACACATTAGTGGTTAGTATTCCCGACCTCTGATGCTTAACTGTCACGATGGTAATGGTTTGAAACACCGACACTGTGTCATCATTTAGTTTTCAGGTTCCTATCATTTAGGTTAGAGCTTCTGATCACCGATGCTTAACTCGTGCACCTGTAGTGGTTTAAATGGCTAACACTGCGGCCACATTCAGGTTTGAGGTTCTGATCATTTAGGTTAGAGATTTTGATCGTCGATGCTTAACTGCCACATCGGTAGTGGTTTAAATCACTGACACTATAACCACATTCAGGTTTGAGGTTCCGCTCGTTCAGGTTAGAGCTTTCTATCGCCGACCACGGAAACAGGGTAGAAAATTCCCGCAGATTAAGAAAGAAAGATAATGTTAGTTAACTGTTGAAACGTTGGCTTTTGGAGGCAAAATTACAATGTACCAGCAGCAGTGATCAATAGAAACTACTTCAGTTATTTAATGTTTAAATCAGTGAACTAAATCTTCATCATAATTAGACAAATAGTTAGGTAGGGTTTGAAACCCTAATTTGGAAAAACTATCACTTTTGACTATTTTTGCGAAAATAGATCGAAGCTTCAGGATCTATACTTTTGTAAAAAGGATATAAAGCCTAAGATCGATTTGATAATAATGGTTTGAATTCGTGGATTTATAAGCCTATTCTATTGTCAAGCTTCTTGTCTTGTTCATTCTAAAATATAAGCTCTTTTGTTATGATTTGTTCAGCCATCATATTTATCTTTACT
Organism: Pseudotsuga menziesii; assembly: GCA_001517045.1. Classification (NCBI taxonomy): domain Eukaryota; kingdom Viridiplantae; phylum Streptophyta; class Pinopsida; order Pinales; family Pinaceae; genus Pseudotsuga; species Pseudotsuga menziesii. The sequence continues at coordinate 37,300 of LPNX011055994.1, read as the reverse complement.
GTACTTATGCCTGAATGTGTATTTAGGTTATTTTTAAGTTGATTAATAGCTAATAGTTTTGATCCTATTGGTGATTTAATGTGATTTGATTTATAAGTACCATCCTTGTCAAGATTTATCCATTTATATGCATTTATTTTGTATGTAATTCTACTAGCTTAATGAGTTCTCCATCCCTGCACCTTATTGTCAAACTATTGAACAAGATGTAGCTAAAAGCCTTGTAATTGAGTGATCTTCATCCATGTCTTGAGAGGGGTAGGTTATATAAGTCACCTGAATTGGTCATATCAAAAAACCATAAAAACATTTTAAGTTACCAGGCATCCTCGAGCTACAACCTAGAGGAGTTTCCTGTAGTGATACCAGTTATTTTGTTGGTTATATTCTTTTGAATCTAGGTTTGTTGATGATGGGATTACTCACCTACAAGGTGTCATCCATCATCATATTTCCCATTTAAAAAAAAATGTATATATTATATATACATCATATTCCCCAACTTCATTATTGATTACCTTAGTTGAATATGCATGCTCATAGGATCCCTAGACACCTTGACCAACTTCTTTTATTTACAAAAATTCATCTGAAACATCCATTATTTCCTCTTTCATTTGTGAGCATGAGTCAGCTGATTGCTTCGATTTCTATATCCATCTGACTTTGGTAGTTATTAATACTGGCAATTTTCTACATGATGTCTTAGTCATCAAATGGATAAAGTGATTTTAATTCTGTTGTTTTCCCATTGTTTTGTCATTTTTGTGTAATGTTTATTTCTTATTTATTTTTCTTTCCATGATACCTTTTTCTAGGATGGAATACTTTTTTGTTTACCAATGGACTTGTAAGTGGATTTTGCTGAGTTTCCTTCCCTATGTCCACACCTAGAATATTATTCTTCTTGGACTTCTTCTTGCAGTTTTCTGGACCTCCTATTTTCCACTTTATATGTATATATCATAGGCCTTATGGAACTCTAGCTAGTATCACTATCTAATTCTTTATTCTCTCCAGGTATGTGAGAAACTATGAAGAATGTTTTTGAGATTCTTCTAGTTCATTATACATCAATATTTATGCCACATTTAGTTCATTATGTAACTCAAAAGTGTAGGCCTTGAAATTTTCCATACTAGTCATATATGATTTATATTTAGCTACCTCTCCTTCTAGGGAGGTATTCCTCCTCTTATAAATTTCCATTTCTTTGACCATATTCCAAATGTTGAATTCATTTACTTCAAAGAAATAAAATCCTGCATAGGTAGAGACTGTAGGGTTGGCCTTTATTTGTGTTACTATCAATTTTTTGTAATTATTTTGAGTTATAAGACTCTGAGCAACTTGAACCTATTTTGGGTATGTTTTACCAACCACTTATTATCCTTATGGAACATGAAAGAGTAAATGAAGCAACAACATTAGTTTAGAAGGTGTGAATTTTCCCAAACCTAACTCATAAAGAGCAAAACTCCTACCGTCGATGAATAACATGGAGGAACTTAAGGATGCATCTAGGTTAGAAATTTTTACATCCATGCATTAGGTTTTAAAAAAATCCCCATTCTTCTTATTTTCAATGTTATCCCTTTCCTTTTCCTCAACTTCTTTTCTTATTTTCTTCTTTACATCAAGTTTTTATTTTTCTTTTGCTTCTTGTCTTTACGTATCGCTTTGACCTTCAACCTCTTGTCTCATTTTTTATGTCATCTTTTATGATTCTCATTATGTATTTATCTAAGATTCTTTTGGTTTTGCATCTATTGTTTCTACCTATATATAAGTTTTCTCTTTTTATACCCTTTATTTCTACAAATTATCTCTCCTTTTGTCAGCTCCTCCTCTACCCTTGCTACCAATTATCAATGCCACCTCACCTAATGACACCTAATTCCAATAGACCTCTTCTTCTTTCCATATTTAATTTTTATAAGTCCACCTATATTTGCAAGCATGGAAATTGTGGGGGATCACATCAACTGCATTGGGTCTCCTAAATATCTCATTCCTTTCACATTTACTATAATGTATCCACATAAGGTTTGTCATTAGACTAAAACTTGTAGACGTCGGTAAACTTTAAAAACCAAGAACGCAAAGTTAGTCACATTATCATAGTTTGTAGGTTATTCTACTATATATTCCCAAATGTGCATCAATTATTCCAACACTCCTTCAACACCCCCCCCCCTCCAACGTAACTCGAGGGAATTGAACTTGGAACCTTTCTCTTATACCATGTAAGTTTTGTTGTTACACCAAAACATGCAAATGTTGGTAAAATTTCTAACCCATTCAGACATGGTTAGTCCTATGATCCAAGTGCGGTAGTTAGTCACATGATCCTAGTGTGGTAGTTAGTCCATAATATATATTCCCAAAGGCGTGGTGGTTATTCCAACACTACTCCAACAATACACCTATGAAAATATGTAAAAAGGGCCACAATAACTTTTCATGGGAGAGGGTTTCCTACTTCCTAAAAAAAATTCTTTTCAAGAATGAGTTTGTGTATTAGGTGTGGGAATTTGGTAGCCCTAAAAATTCTAATGAATGGCCCTCTTTTAGTTACATACAAACCTCCATTCTCACTTATTGCTTGCATTTCCTTTTCCTAACATGTATTGGGTAGGCTCACAAAATATCATTATATACATGGGCACTATGATATGCTCACAAATATTTATATAATGTATTATAAATGTGTGTTCCTAAAGGATTTGGAGATATACATGGATGGACACTATGATGGGTCACCAATGCTTTCATGTCTCTTGAAATATGTTAGAAACATACATCGCATATAGCAAGTATGATGGCATGTAGAATGTTGGAGCGATTATGGTGGTTGTGTATTTGGATTTGTAGATGTTCTTATTCATGAAGGTTGATAGTATAAATTTCTAGTTGAAAATTTTCTTGACCAAGGTGACTTAATAAATGAGTGGGACCCCAGCCTACTTGAACTTTCAAGAATATTCCTCCTTGTATACTCTAATTATCAATGCATGAAAGTAATCTCATAAGGAGTTCTCATATGATTCGTAGTATGCATTCCTAATATCCTAGTTCTAAATGTTTTTTATTGATCCACCAATCATAAATGGTATTGTGATAGTTAATCGTAAATTGTTAGACCATTCCTTAGTAAGGTTAGGGAACTTATAAAAGATATCTAGGCGATAAGGTTGGAAAGAGGAAATGATATTCCCTATTACATATCTTATGATATTGTTATTGATGTTCACATGAATAATAAACCAAGGTATGAATTCATCACATTGAAGCATCATTGGCCTCTCTCACACTTTATGAATATCTAAATTTCTAATCATTTGAGATAATCCTTCATCAAGATTCGCTTGACTAGGAACTGGTAATTATGGATAAGTTTATTCTCTCAAAATTTTATACACTTTTAGCATTTATAAATGGCCTCATCATCTATGTTGCATCATGTATCCCTACAGAATGTCCCTAGGGTATCCATGTCTACCTGTGGCTCAATTAATTCCTCTCTACCTAGTCTCACTTCATCAACTACATCCTTCAACTTTCTCTATTGTTTAGAGTCCATCTCTTATTCTTGCAAATAATTGACGTTAACAACAAATCACATTAACCTGTTTATAAAAAATGAAAGTATAATGAGCATGTCCATGATAGTTTTCCTATTGCTAACAAATATATTGTCTTGGAAGAAAGAATAGGAATTTGGTAGAGGTGAAATTCTCAGGTTTAGTAGTATCTTTTCAATGATTCAAAGATTTATTTAGTGGGTTTAGCATTGGGTAAAGGAATAACACATGGTAGGTCAAAAGGTAATAGATACAATGCTCCTTCATTTATGGGAATCATGAATTCATATTTCTTCTTCTTGTAATTTGATACAATGTAGGCCAATGATAATAGATGAAACTGAAATACCAAGAAAGATCAGGGTTTTTAAAGAAATGAAGGAAATGGGATTAGATAGTTGAATAGATGGATATTTTGAATAGTCTTTTCATTAAACATGTTGTTGTGTTGTACTTGTAGATTGCCAGTTTTGTTTTTTCTTCTTGTTGTTGCATTGGATTTTGTGACATGGTTGGGCTCGGAATATTTTTTCGGATCCCTTCCTAACGTAATTTTACTTCAGAGAATACGTTCTTATAATTTTTTTTTATGTTTAATTTTTTATGTAAAAGAACAATTGAACAAGTTGACTACTTTAGTTCCCACTTTCTATTGGTATCTTGATGGAGTACTTGATTCATATCCGAAAGAATGACTACCACCCTCTAGTAATTACTTCGTTCTTGCACTTACGTTTGTTATCTCAGTTTTGGTCAGGGTATGAAGTTGATGGTTATGAGAATGATGGGTGTGGTAACGAAGGTCCCTAACAATCACGAGTACATAATATAATTCTTACAAACAAAATAAAAGATGATATTTAATCATGCCAAACTGCGCCCCCATCTTGAATTCATAGAAAACAAATGCAATGAAGCTTCCAAGGTGTGCACATTACTTCTGTTCTTTCACTTCATGGGAATTGGTAGTTTTTTTTAATGAATGAAAGGATTTCCCCCCTTGTCTTAGTCCTAAAATGGATAAAGTACTTTTCATATTTTTGTTTTCCCATTGTTTTCTGATTTTTCTGTAATGTTTATTTCTTATTTTTTTCGTTGTCCATGATACCTTGTTCTAGGATCGCATGATTTTTGGTTTGTATATGGACTTATAAGAGAATTTGACTATGTTGGGACCTCTATCAAATAGGATGCTGAGGTTCATATGTTTTCCTTTATAACGACTATTATTGGTAATTTATCAAGCATTATAGATAGGATATTGTTCCTGAATTGTGAATATTAGGTAGGGCAATAGTCAAGGCGAGGGATAAGGATGAGTTTAATGACTGTCACAATGCTTTATCTATCATCTTAAATTCCCCAGATACCTTAAATATATTGAGAACACTAAATGAGGAATTTTACTTTTATTGGATCTTAAAGTTCATGCCTAAAAATTAATTTTTTAAACCAAGACTTGTATCTCCTCTTTGAGTTTGTGGCTAATGGGTATATCAGAAACAAGATCCATAGTACAAGGTCATGTGTTGGGGATTTGAGTTCTAACATGGAACTAGAGGCTACGGATTATCTTGAACATGGAAGAAGGGTTGGAGCATCTTCAAACTTTTGTGTAATATTTGCATTGTAAAGTTTTTTTTCCATTTTTTTTTGTTTGACCTATGTGGATATACCTCTCCTTAAACTTGGGTGATATTTTATTCTTTGCAATGTCCATAGGGATTTTGTGGGCACTGGGCACAAAGACTTAGTAGGCCATGAACTGTATTATGGATTAATTCATATATCTGAATCAAAGGGAAATAGATGACGTATTCTAGTCCATGATATCCCATTCCTTCAACAATGTATTTCACACATGAATTCGTCATACAAAACCTTACTATTGGAAATCCATTAAAATATACCTATTCATTTCCTCATATAAACCTACATTCATACTGTCATGTTTTCTTTGGGATGAAACTAAGTCCTTACATTAGGGTAAACAATAATATTTCCATTGGATAATAACTTATTGTCATAATCAATATTTTCCCCTTCCAACTCCGGTTCAATACCTAAACAAAAGGAACATCTAAAGGATTTTACCTATATTTCCTATTAGTTTTGTAAAAGTCATGTTTTGGCATGAAAACTCATAGTCCTATTAATATTCCTTATGGATATATCCATATAAAAATTATACCTTATCTAAAGCTACCTTTGAAAGCTTGATCAACTCTTAGTGTCATGCCTTGTCCATCCCATGACCTCATGCCTCAGCACACTACTTATAAGTAGCTTCTATGAAAACATTTATTGTAGGTAAAATTATCAAATAACAAGTAATATTTGTATAGGAAATAATCTCTAAAAAGACACCTCCAAAGTATTTTAGCACACAGATCATGATTCATCCAGTCCAAACACTTGAGATCCCAACCTCCCATACATTTGGGTAGAGATATTCTTTCCCAACATGGTAAATGAAATTTTGAATTCTGTAAATTACCATACAATAAGAATTAGAATATATTATTTTGAATGTTATTAGTGACCGAGCTTAATGAAAAGGACTTTAACAATTGATACAACTGAGAATGTGGTGACTCTATGCCAACTTTGATTATAGATTCACATGATCATCCACTAGTATAAGGGGCTAAAGTTTGAGATCACCATGGGTAATATTTATATCAATCCAATAATTTAAAGATGATACCAAATAGAGGCCAACCCTTATTCATCCATTTTCAACAATAAGGTGATCAAACATGAGTTTGGACAATGGCCAAACATCGCAAAACTGGAAACGAACCAAAGAAATAATTTATGCCACCCCATGAAAAAGATACAAGAAACTAATCTCAAATATTTTGATAAAGTGATAACTCTATTGAGAAAACCAAAAAAAAATGATCTTGTTCTCTCTTGACCCAAGAAGAGGAAGGATATATCCCATAATCCATGGTCCATCCTAGTATTAGTTGAGATGCAAAAAGGAAAAAGACAACCATCATGTGTTACCATCTTATGTTAATTATCATTCAAGATTATGAACATATTGAAAAATAAAAAGGAAACCTACATAAGAATGAAAGTAATTTAGATAATGATAATATTTATAAAATTATTATCCAGTGGCCCCATTTCCAAAATTATCCATACAAACTATGTAATACTATAATTTCGACCCAAGATTATGGATGTATATTTCCAATGAAACTTTGCTAGAAGCCTATACATATGTGATTTAGAGTTCATACACTAACTGATCACCAAACAGTTAACCATTCCCATACTATACTTTTGTTTTGTACACAAGTACATTTTGGTCATATAATAAACACACCAAAGCAATCAAATGGAATATAAAGGAGTTATGAATCCAAGAGAGGAGAATAAAGGAGCCTAAAGAGGATAAGATAAAAATAAGAATATTTTATTGTTTCCCATAATTAATTATGAGTTATTCATCCCTTAGCTATTTCAATTAAATATTGACCTTTTTTTGGAATTAACTTCCCAAGGAATCATAATAGGGAAGAAAGAAAAATTAACGAATAGCCAAGTTAGAGGGTTAGGCCTTCTGATATAAGGTATAACTTATTGTTTCTTGTTAGAATACCAAAAAATATTTACAACCCACCCTTGATGAATACCAAATTTTATTTTTTTAACTAACATGTTATTTCCACTGTATTATAGGAGTATTTCCTACTCTTCGATGGAAGTGTGAGTACCCCTATCCTATGTGGATTTTGACAGATTGTATATTGCTTAAATACTAGATGTGATTGTAATGGGAGAAGAAGGTTGCATAACTAGTTCCATAACCTGGCAATAAGAACTACCATGGAGAATTATTAAATCCTTTATCCTCGACATATATGATTCATTCAACTCAGTAGAATCTAATCCATCTCCCTCCTCAACACTAAGTCAACGTTTCTTTCCTATGCCACATTCCTTTGCTACACCTAGTTCAAATAATGCTTTCTCTCCTTGATTTTTTTTTTAATATTAGACCACTTGGGACCATATTTTTAACGGGCACTTACTGAGAGTGGGAATCAAAACCATGGTCTCAATATGTGCCTACATACTCACACTACCATCTAATAGCCATGGTTTCACTTAAAATTGAAACTATCAACCATGCATCTCAATGCTGGCAGCAGGGATCCTAGTAGTTTTCATAATGGCATCATACATGGCCCAATAATATATTTCAAACAAAATATCAATATTTAATTGTGGTACGTTGTTCAATGAACAAGAAGGGGATTGAGACATAGTTGAAATAAAATTGGTTTTCATATCCTAGCATGAAAAATGAACACCTAGTAGTTTCACCCACAATGAGAACACAAACAATAACAAAAATGTCTCATAGTGAAAGCTCATTTCCAATCCTATGCATCCTATAAATTCTACAATATCTCATTAGGGGGATATATCACCCATTTCAACTTTACCCATGCAAACGGTAACCATATATACAGCCTATTTTGAACACTTTCCCTTCCAGTAGGTTTGTAACACCCTCATAGATAGTAGTTTTTCTCTATGCTAACCAACATATTATTTATAGAGGCTATACCATAGCCTCATTTTTTGACTTTCATGCCATATTTCAAGCATAGGCCCATTTTCTCCTTTTTAATAACTCAATCTTTGATATTGGAATGAGAACCAAGATTGCGTTAGTGGGTTTCTACCCATCGTGTGAGATTTATGTAATAGCATGGATATACCCTACATTAATGGGGATTTTGATATCCATCCAAAACCCCCTATAATATGTCTATGAAATTAACAACGTTGCACACTTTCTCACCACCAGAGAGTTTTGAAAACATGGGACATTTAATAGGATAAAAATGTTGTATTTGAAAAAGGGCCTGAATTACATCAAAAGCTTGGTCTTTCTCCCTTTTAATTTTTATTATTGATTTAGAAAAAAATTGGGCATAGAATCCATTGGTGGATATCACAATACAGTAAGTGTAATTGCTTTGCATTTCCTTTCAAATGTCCCTTCTTATGAATATGCACTCCTATGTCAAATCTCTTGTTTGGGAAGATTGGGTTTTGGACCTCTATAATAGGGGCTTCTACCCTCTCAAATCATTCCTATGGGTATTTCTTCTCATTATTTACCCACCTTCCACTATAAATTCGCATGGTAGAACTACCCACATATTATAATAAATGATCTGGAAGCCACCTTTAATCACTCTTGCTTCTCCTTGACTAAACCTTGCTCAAATTATTAATACCAACTTTAGTTATCTATAAGTATCAACCTATAGTCATTGGATCCATTCTTCTAAACTAGTAATCTTTTAAAACTCTGCATCTTTGACTAGTACAAATTTGACTATAAAAATCTTGTAATTATTCAACCTTGTGAATTCCAATGATGAAAATGTTTTCCAAAACAAAATCGATAAAGAACTTCTTTAACCAATTTTATTGGGATCAAATTTGTTTGAAGTGTGTGCAATCCTAATAATTTATCTTTTAATCCTCACCTATTTGACCTAAATACTTGGAAACTCCTATATAAATCTTTTCATTAATGTAGGACAAGACATTCTCTTTACAATGGATTTCATTACCATAAATTTCTCATGATTGATTGAGTGTGGTTGTGTAGCATTAAAATCATGTTATGGTTCAACCTAAATGCAGTCACATTTAATGGCAGTGAGACTCAACTCTTTTATTGATTGAAATCCTCTATGTATAGTATTTTGATGTAGAGACGTCCCTCCCATGGAGACCTAACCCTATGAATATGCACCCTATTATCAATACCAAATACATATATATTTTTAAATATACAATAGCTCATCGGTTATCTGACAACCTGTGGTCGTCATCTGACAAGGTCACCATATCTCCAATAGGAGAGATCTGACGAAACGTTGTTGGACATTACACTAGGCTCATCGAAAAAATGAATTGATATCGTTGCAAATTCAACCACATCACTCTAAAAAATCTGACCTACTAGTTGTCACACAAACAACAAGGCGAAGACAAAAATTTGACACATCGTCGTCGACAATTCGATAAAATGGCCATCATAAATTTGACAATCCTAAGTCGCAAATTCAACAATCCTGAGTCACAAATTCAACAACTTGGCATAAAAAATCGAACAACAATTTCATCTAACATTTGATGACATAAGCCTAAAAAATTACAAAGGAACTGGCTCACCTTCGATAAGGCAAAGTCGAATATTTGACAACCTGGGAGTCAGAAATTCAACGGCTTAGTGGTGAAAAACTTCGGCATAGTACGTCGAAAATTTTACGAGGTTTGGCATGTGGTCAAATATCTGATGATATTCCATCGATGAAAAAAATATTTGATGTTGTCAAATTAAAAACATGTGTCTATCGAATTTTAGACATGGAATATGTGGGATTTTGGGCTCAAATTATGTTGTGTATCCATGAAGGGAAGTTTGTATATATAGGCCAAAGGAAGGCCAAAGGGGTCGATATATTTTTGTAGGAAGGTAAGGAATGATCCCTAAAGGCTAGGAAATGAGTGCCACCTACTCCAAGCAGTTGGGATAAGCCTCCATGAGGAATTTCATCTAGAAGGTTCTCGAAATATTATCTTTTTACCTTTTTGGTAGTGCTAACGCTTCGTGTACATGGACAAGTTGTGTCGATGTTCTTTTTATTGAGGAAAAAATTTCATCGACACACTATGTTAGTGGGTAAGATGCGTCATGTAGGTCTGACACCCTATGTAAAGAGGAAGGGTGTGTCTGACATCATAGAGTTGGGAAAAAGTATCCTTAGAAGATGGTTTGGGAATATCACTTTATGGGATTGAGCATAGAAATCAATTTTAGTTGTAACATAATTTTCCCCTCAATTATGGATCTAGAAGGATATGATAGGTGAAATTCTTTGCTAAATGTGATCCAAAACCACAGAAAAAAGAGTGGCGAGTGAAGACTTGACATAAAACTAGTTACAAATTATCTGACTCAAATCATGGATTCTAAACAATACACTGTGGATCCATGTATAATGACCATGTCATGGCTACCATCAATACATTGTAGATCCATGATTAATAAAGATAAAATTTTGAAATAGATATGAAATATACACTATAGATATATTTCATCTTGAACAAAACTTGAGCATAGCCACCAAACATAAATGTGCACCCATGTAATGACTCAAAAATGACTCCATCACAACCTGAAGATAGGAACATATTAAAATGAATACCTAAGCATTGAGGGTCTTCATTCCAATCCCAAATATTACTATCATATCGATGTGAATAGATGTCTTGATGTCGAGCATGGTAGAAACCACTTGATTACCGACCATTTATGTAAATCATTAACAAGTGTGAGGGAAGTCACCATTAATGTCAATGATTCCCAAGGTAACCTAGTACATTCCTCCAAATGTGAATAGATAAGATGAAGTCAAAAAAATAGTGGAATCTCTTTATTAGAGCCCAATGATGAAATCCTATTGTCGAAAGAGAGGAAACCTCCCATTGAGGCATGTAGGATTCAAGGTACTTGACTAGTTTCTAAGACTAATTTCTGGATGATGTATTGGTGTCGAAGAGAATAGACTCATAGAAGGAGGTTCATGATGTTTCCCCCATCATCAACATGAAACACGGAACACAATTTATTTTTATGTGATCTTCATATTGGAACAATGATATGACTGACTTAGATATGATTGAACCGAAGGAAGTTAAAGTAACAACATAGGTAGACAATAGTAAAGACTCCTTTGAACATAGAATTGGATGACAAGTGACTTGGTAGCACTAAATTGATTGACAAAGAGAATAGACATAATGCAAATAGATGGAGATGCATTCTTTAAATTGACTCAAAGGAGTTAAATGGCTCATGAAAGTGGATCAAATTGATGATAAGATGAATAACCAACTATTTGTATTAAAATGTAGATAGGTACCATGTTCAAAGGTGTAAGCTTCCTTTAATATAGATCAAATATATTCATCATTCCCTTAATTTTCTCATTACGATGGATGAGTACATATTTTTTTTTTACGAGCTTGAAGAGGGAAATAAACACTTGATATAGCTCATCAAACGACGAGTCCAACCTCATATCTTTTATGAACCTAAGAAAGGAGGGATTTATTCCCAAAAAAGGTCCTCCAGCATTTAATTTCATGAGTTTGAAGAAGGTAAACTAAGTCGTCATTTTATATTTAGAGAGTATGGAATGAATAAGAATGCTCCAAAGTGTATTTTTTCATAAATTTAGTCCCCAATGTTCGAAAAAGTATAAACGGATGCCTAGGAGAACTCTTCTAGTTGCAATAAACTAGAGTATGCCTTTTTTCGTAAATGAGACTAACTAGTCTAAAAAAGGTGTAAACTATCACTGAATAGATGACCTTTCTGCAAGTATTTTTACAAGAATGAAATAATCAAGCTCACTTGGAAATATTTTAGGGTTTACAGAGCTTGAAAATATATTAAATATGACTCCATGGAGGTTTTCCTTTTTTGTTATCCATTTTAACGAGTCAAAAAAAGTGCTAAAAGCACACTCAATACCTTTTCACTGAATTTTTACCAAGGACGATGAGGGTATACAAGGGAGTCAAAACGTTTTTCAAATTGAACTAGAGTGTGAAAAAAGTCAAAAGAAATCTTGATCACAACCAAAAACTCCCAATAAGACCCTGAAATATTCAAAAACAACATTAGAACAATTCCATCCTCCAAAACTATATAAAAACCCTAGAAAAAACCCATATTATTTAAATATTTTACTAACTATTCTTAATTAAAAAAATAAAAAAACTAATATAAAATAGTGAAATAGTTTAAATTTCTTACCATTGTGATTTTTATCATAAAGCTAGGGTGAAAATTGTGTTTAATAGAGAAATTTTTTACGAAGATTATAGAATTTACAAGAATTCGTTTGATGAATCGTCAGAAGCATGTAATAATTGACATCCTCCCCTTCCTTTTCATGGTTGGAATTTCATCTTTCATCATGGTTTTTAGTATTTTGGGAGAGTTTTTCCAGTGATAAGAAAATTAGGGGCATTTCCTCTCCTAAAATAGACTGTGCTGTTCCTCTTTTACCATAGGAAAAGATAGTAAGCAGTTGTGACTCCCCACAAAACCCAAATCAAGAATTAAATTTAAGTGTTTTCTCAATAAATCGAGTCTAATAGTTATCTTATGGATGTTCCATAGAAATTTTACCCAAAAAATGGTGATTTGGAAGGAACCTGGGCATCAAGTAGATGACACCCAAGAGGTCAACTGTTGAACACACCAAGTACATTGACAGGGGGGGTTAATCAGTGCGCACAAATTTTATTACTTTTTACTTTTAACAATCGATGAATTTTTCAATAATACGCATTATCACATTATCATTATATCAGCATCACCATTATTATCATAATTATATCATCATCACATAAGAAGCATAGCATGACACACATAACACCATATTTTATGTGGAAACCCAAGTCATAGGAAAAAAACCACGAAAGCTTTTCTAAAATAGTTTTCTAGAAATAATTGGAAGGAGGAAACAACCCCTTTATTACAAAGAATTCAATTTTTCAGCTACAACTGGAAGGAGGATACAAACCCCTGATTTACAGGCTATAAAGTTAAGGAAGCTACGAATGCCTAGTCCTCTGGCTATAACTAGAAGGAGGCTACATCTCCCTTTCCTTTCCCCGTCCTCCCACCCATATAAGAATATAGACACTAAAATACTAAACCACGACTGCATTGATCTTGAAAATGTGCTAATAAACACATGTAATAAACTGGACAATTTGTACCACACTGCACAACTGCTGCTCATTGTATGATCACTACACATCAACTAATCATTGTATGTTGTATCACACTACTCATCATGTTATCAATATTCATCAACTCATCACTTGCTCATCAGCTAATCACTGCTCATCAATGCACCACACCTGAACCAATAGTCTGTCCAATCACATTGTACAAATAAATCATCTAACTCAGTCAATATGAGTCTAACCAACTACACACCAAACTCAGTCCACCTACATCAAAGAAAATTCTCATACAACTTAGTCAATCTGAGTCAAACCAACTACACATAAGGAAACCTGTGCCAATCCTACTCAACTGAACCAACGTGTACCAAGCTCGGAATATGTTGTTGATAGCCTATGAACTCTAATCACTACCAAATCACCCATGTATACCAACAAGTCATTTGACTTCCATACACTACTCATGTACATCATTATACACCTCATCATACACAATTACTAAAAAAGTAATCATGTTATGATTTCACTTAACATAAGGCATCCATCATCTTGAATCATCATCATAGGTATGCATTATCGTCATAGGATATGAATCATCAACATCAATTATACATCATAATTCATAGGAGAGAATCATCACACTATTGTATGCATGTACATCATATTGTATAAGAGTGCATCAACTTCATAGAGAGTACATCATTATCACATGAATTATCATCATAAATTGTATCATATCATAGTATAAAGGTATGCAACATCATCATCATATCCTTGATAATAACTTGGAATATATATTACAACATAGAGGCTCACATACTAAGATGAAATATGAACTCTATCAATGAGAGACATGCACCATCACAAGAGAAACCCAGAAGCATGAACCATACCTTTTTGAAGATCAAAAGATGAAGAAACAATAGAAAAAAACAAAATAAACTCTATATATTTTCATCGCATATACCTCTTAACGATATTTCCAATGATCCAATAATTTTGTAATTCTGATTTCATAAGATGCCTAGAAATTTCTGTCACAAAATTTCGCACTTTTCTCCAAGAGTTGAGAAATTTTTGAGAGAACTGATGATGAAAAAATGAAATTTTTGATATTCTATTTATATAGGTAGTGGAGAAAAATTATTACATTGGGACTCCATGCAATTCAAATTACAAATAATTAAATTATCTTTTGTTTGGTCGGCTCACCCAAAAAGGTGGGGTACACTGACTTCAAAAATTCATATATATTCAACCGTAAGGAGTTAGAAGATGATCTACATATCAACGGAAATGGATTGATGAGGAACATCTATTTGTAATGGTTTTATTTGCAAATTATTTTTCTAGTATCCTTAAATTATTTAATATGTCCAGGATGTCAAAGACCCCACACATGAGGGTGCCAAAGACCATACCACCAACTACAAGAGTTTCAAAGTATTCTTCAACATATCAAGGAAAGTACATGGGATATACCTCCATATACATCCCAATATCCATATACCCATAAATAGGACTGTACATCATCATGTCTCAATACCCAAGGCACCACATGCAAGGGTTTCAAGGACTTTTTCAAAGATATCATATAATATTTCAACAAGATACTTTCCATGGACTTCAAGGGCTTCAACATCATTATGTTCAAGGTGTCTGTATAATTACAAAAACATCCAATGGTTCCACTATATATATTCATCACCTTAAGAGTAGCAACACCCAAAAATAGGGGTACAAAGACCTCACCACAAGCTCGTAACACCATATGGGATTCATATGCATCATCACAAGGCTACTATATGCCAATGACCATATAGCGTCCAAGGGACATCAAACCACCATATATGTGGGTTCAAGACCTAAATATTCAAGGACACCGAGGACCCATTAAGAATGGGTTCCAACATACCACCATAAGTGTGGGTTCCAAGACTTAAGTCTTGACATGCAAGAGGATCAATATCTAAGCTTGTGGACTCAAGGACCCCAAAAGAACTTAACAATATCAAGACCATACAATGCAAGAAATTGGATTTACCATCAACATATCAAGGAATTTACACATGAACCACATCATCCATCTAAGAACCAATCAAGAGATCAAAAAAATTATAACCATAACTAGCAGCAAAAAGACCAGTAACCAAAGATCAACCAAGAGTAAATAACTCGACAATGGACTCAAATGGAACCAAGATACAACTGAGGGATACTTGATCAATTCAATGGGTAACTAGGTATTTTTCCATTGTTCCAAGGCCTCCAAGGGATTTAAGATTATTATTTCACAAGTTCAAAAGGGCTCCTCTAGCACAAACAACCACAAAATAAACACTAACCATCATGGGCTCCATAAGGGGCACCAAGGACTCAAGAGTTGGCATCAATGATAAGACATCATTGGCATCAATGGCAACTTAATGAACATCAATTACCCAATGAATTGGAGGGCACTAAGGGAGTTTGGACTCCCTAAATACTTCATGGCGTCAGGCATGAGAGCCCATTTTCACTTGATAGACCATTTGATATGGATGTGGGATACAAATCAACATCATTTTAAGGTTGGGACCCATATTCTAACGATTGATGTCGATGGCATCTACTTTATGACTGGGTTGTACATGAGAGGAATTCCAGTATCACTCACATGCTTTATAGAAGGGGGCATGTCCTTCAATAACCTTACTAATTACTATTGTATAGTCTAGACAAAGTCCTATGGGGGAAAGATCCTGATTAAACATATTGTATATTAGCCATTGAATATTGTATCCTTCATCATATAGAATGTAGAGTGTATTAGAACTTCGCCCTAGACTACCCGAGAAAACATGATGTATCTGTCGAAGTGCATGGATCCAACCATATTCAACAAGAGTGAGGGGTTGTTGGTAAGCCTCAAGAACAAACTAACAAATTGTTGATCATGTAATCTAAACCAATTTGGCTATGGGGAGGTACTAGTATCATTATTCTTGGAGAGGGTTCCCTTGTTACATCCATAGGTGCCTCTCAATAGGCTAGAGCCCGAGGATCTATGAATGTTGCAGTGGGTTGAGGCTATGGCCCTTAATAGAGGTGGTGGAGTGCCTACCATGACCTAGGATTCCATCTTTTTCCATTGTCTATGAGGCCAATTATTGATGGTCAAGGAATACACATATGTGGGGATTGACTTCAGGGGTGATCCCGATATTTCAGTTCCTAAGGGTGAGTAGTGGGATTATTGAGGCATGAAGGATACTACCTCATTGTTTTTATTTTATTTTATATCTCATTTTTTTGTATCTTTGGTGATACTAAGACACATCCTATAATTTTGTAGAGATCATTCCATCTAGATCTGCAGGGACCTCACCTATCGAAAGGTGAGGGGTGGTTAGAGATATAGCCATCAATAATGTAGAGGAACAAGAGGAGGTTGAATAATTTGAAGACAACCTCCAAAGGTTGAATGTGGGGATTCTTGACATTTCTATTGACGACCTTCCTAGGTGTTATCAACACTATACTGTAGGAGTTTTGGGGTATTTTAGGAGTCTACTCGATAGAGTGGCTCATGTTGTTATGTGTTATAATGTGGTTATAATGAGGATGAGGGTTAGTCCAGAGTCACTCCTATTTTTGTATTGTATACATACTGTAATATTTCAAACTTTAGATTTTTAGCCTTTGATGTACTAGAAACATGATGGTTCCATATTTTGGGTACACTGGAAGCTTATGGCTCTAGCTTTTGTCTCAATATTGGTTATATATGAAACACTCCTTTTACAGACATGTGTGTATGTGATGTGTTATGTGTATGAATGGATACCTATATGTGTTTTCTTATATGATCTTTTATATGTGACAAAAAATAAACAATGAACATTATACATGACCTAAGTACCAATCTGAAACATAATTTTCTAATGAATTAGCCATTGTGTTCAAATATCTCCGGATGTGATGGTAGGATACACATTGAAAAGACAGTTCAAAAAATTCAAACCCTCTGGAACATACGAAGAAGTATGGGGTTATAGATGGTGTAGACCCAGTTCAATTGATGCATAACTAACTTTGAATCTAGATAAACCTAATTTGACTCACATCACTTGTTAAAGATTCAGTTAACAAACCAATAACTCCATGGTACTTTGCAAGATTGTTTGTAGCAGGACCCAAATAAGATCCACTTGAGCTTAACAATTCATCGGTAGGGGAATACAATACCCAAGCCACCAATGAGAGATTCATAGTATAACTACTACCACCATCAGCAATTCCAGAGTAAGCATTCATATGTCGATTTAAACACAACACTATATAAGCAGGCTTACCTAAGTCACATCTTACACTCATAAAAAATTCATAATCCAAGCTACACAAAACACTCTATAAACAATATGTGCAAAGTATCTATGTTGGTTGACCTAGGAATAGCACTTCTTGAGGTAAACCCCATTTCAGGGCTCACCCAATGATATTCTATCATAGTCTCTCAGGTCATAAGATCCTTTATGTAATACACAATTAGAAATATAAGGCCCACGACACATGGATTGTAATTTTCCACATCCCAATTTATCATGTTTCTAGTCAGATGTCAGGACTAGATCACCTACGCTAAAGACATGAGGTTGAATGGATCGGTCATACTAATATTTAATTCTTTGTTTGTGTACCTCATTAGATAAGGTGGCATCTCGATGAGTCTCATCAAGCTTGTTCAAGTGCAAGAGTTGTTTTTACTGTAAATTGGTGTTGGGTACCAGTTCTGTAGCATGTTTCAAAGAAGGAATCTCACATTTGATTGGGAGAGTATATTCTATCCCATACACTGATTGAAGCAAGGTGAAGCCTATAGATGTCTTAATAGTAGTCCTATATTCCCATAATGTGGAAAATGATTGTAATTGACAACTGGACTTGTATTCTCCTACCATTTGTTGAAGCGTAGTTTTCAACACCTTGTTGATGGTGAGTCAACCTGACCATTGGCTTGTGGTTAGTAGGTTGTAAAGTTTTCATGAAGAAAACCTAATTTGGAACTTAGTTCTGACATCATCTGGTTTTGAAAATGTGAACCATCATCAGTCACAATGGCTTGAGGGACTCTGAACCTAGTGATTATGTGATTGAAGACAAATGGGGCATTATTTTTTCCATCTTCAGCATATGTAGGAATCACCTCATCCCATTTTGTAAAGTAGTACACAACTACAATCATGTAACCATGCCCCCAGTTGATGTAAGATTACAATTCATAAAATAAATTCCCCATTTCATAAAAGGGTTTACAAAAATGATAGGATGTAAAGGAGTAGTGTGGCTGCACTTTTTGGATTGAAAAAACTAGTAGGGTGGGAATTTTTTCATGCCCTCCATGCAATCTTTGAAGATTGAGGGACAAAATTACCCAACATGTAAAATTGTTTGAGTAGTATCCATCCCTGAAAAAAGACCTCCACATGCTCTAGAGTGGAAGTCATTTAAGACTATTTCAACCTCTTCATGAGTTATGCAACGCCACAAAATTCATCAATTCCATGACAATACAATGTATCACTGACGATAAGATAGTACTTGGCATGTTGAAGGATACAACAACCTTCATCTCAGGTTGCATTATGTTTAAAGCATTGAGTATGGAGATATAAAATCATGTCTCAATAGCAAGGTTTGGATGTATTAATGAGGAACAAGGATTTATCAGGTAATAAATCCAAGGTCTTTGTATCCTAAGTAATACGAGAAAGATTACACATATTCTCTGCGAAGACAATGGACTTCTTTGAACTAGATTTCACAAATTCTAATTATAATTCCTTGATAATAACAATCCAACAAGAGTATTTTCCCCCAACCACCTGACGAGTCAAGATGTAATACATGGGGTTAGAATATGCATACACAGTAGCTGTGTGGAGTAAGATATAGTGATGAATTTTCTGGACCGCGATGACCATGTCCAGAGCCAACTTCTCAACATGAAAATAAATCAGAGTCAAGCAGACTCTTACTTAGGTAATAAATTAGAGTCAAGGAGAATCTTACTTAGGTAATAAATCACATGTTCTTGGTCGTGTGCATGTATTTGAACTAGTACCGTGATGAAGGAAGTTAATGAAACAATGACATACAATGAGTAATCCCTGGTGTAGTTAGGTGGCTGAAACATAGGTTCATGTGTAATTCTGTGTTTGAGATTTTCAAATGCATGTTTTGCAAAGTCATCCCAAACAAAGGGTGTATCATTTTTTAACAAACACATGAATCTATGTGCCTTCTTGGCATAGTTACGGAAAAAATGACGCATAATTTTTTCCTTCCTTTGCACTCTTTAATGTTTGGTAATGTTGGTAGGAATTTGTAGGGCCAATATGGATTCATTTTTTAGCGGCTCTATATGGATATTATCCTTGGAAATTATAAATCCAATTAGTCTTCCAATATCAATACAAAAAAAACACATTTTGTTGGTTTAACTGAATGTTGTAATTGCAGGACCTAAAAAAATGGATCTCAGATGGTCAACATGGTGTTCTTGATGATGCAAATGAGCAGGAAAATCATCAAGGTATTGTTCCATGATATGTTTTATGCCATGGAAAGCATAAGAAATGGTGAATTGAAAGTTAGCACAAGGGTTTTTAGGGAAAAAGATCGTAAATTTCTATTGGAAAAGGTCCCCCACAGGAAAATGAAAGTCGTCTTGTGTTGATAAGAAGGGAGTATCTCTATTTTATTATAGCCATAAAATCCATCCATGAATGAAAATATTATGCTCCCCGGGCTGTTATCAATGATCTGTTCGATATAAGGATTAGGGAAATTATCCTTCGAACAAGCCCTATTAAGAACTTGGAAAATTGATAAAAATCCTAATCGTTCCCTATTATTTGTTCCTGGAAGCAATATTAGAAACCCATTCTATTAACAGCACATGGTAAATGAACCCATCCGTGAGAGTCTTTTCAACTTTTTCCTTAATGGTCACCACTTTCTGTGTATGTACTTTATCTAACTTTTGATGGACTAATTTGTCATCAGGGAAAGCCTTGATCTCATGAAAGATCATTGAAGGATCTATCCCCGTAGTTCTTGATACGTCCAAGAAAAAATGTCTCTAGACTCCCTAAAAAGGGTCAGACAACACCTAAGTTCTAAAGGAGAACAATTATTTCCTAAGTGAATATTCTTTACAACTCTATTTTTTACTAATATGTTGACCAAAATGGTCTTAGTAATGTTACTCAGATTACCCTTGGAATCAACAGTGTGAATGAGTACCTGTGACTGAGGTGTAGTTACAATATAAGATGAAACTGGTGCTTCAAAATGATCTTCTACCATTTGGAAACTCGAAAGAAAAGAGGATCCGTGATGATGGTATTTCCAAGGCATCTCATCTAAAGACATGAATTCCATGATGGACTCATCAAATGAAATAGGTTCCAAAGATAATCTAGAGATGGGGGGAATTTTACCAATATGATAGGTTATAAGGGTCAGATGCCACCAAAAAATGATCATCATGGGTGGGGTCGCTTGTGTACTAGATAGTCTAATAAGTCTCTTTAAAATGAATGCAACCCTAAAGGTGTTGAATCAATAATTGATTCTTTTTTTATCTAAAGTGTCATGAATCGTAGAGGAGATCATATTAACAAACACAACCTATGAATTGATGGGGGAATTTCTAACATGAAGATTCCCATAAGTGAAGAATATTTGAGAATACATACCCCTACATTTTGATACCGTGGAGCTGAAGAGGACAAGAGTGGGGAATTCATTGAATTAGAACTCATGTTTGGAGAAAAAAACTCCAATTGATCAACCGTAACAATCTTCCCTTGGAGTGATAATTGTACCACTCAAAAAAAGGATGAAGCAACTACTTGCATCATGTAGAACCAATTCCTACCTAGGATGAGATTGTAGTATAAAGGAGCATCAACAACCTTGACATGGATGGACATTGATTTTACCCCTAGTTCAATTATGAGATATGACAATAATCCATAAGGTTGAAACACATGACCATCAAAGGCCTTAAGAGTCATTTGTTAACAATTAATTTCAAGGAATCCTATAGCTCTCCAACATGACAAAGGCATGATAGAATACGAGGCACCTTCGTCCAACATGGTGTGATAAAATTTATTCCCAATGACTTTTGTGGGAAATTGGAAATCTAAATGATGGGAGAGCCTTGACTTAAAATCATCCAGTTTAAAGGAGATAATATTACTATTTTCAGGATCCATAGCTCCAAGAATTGACAATAAGTTCTTCCTTTGCATAGTACATGTTTGTATTACTTCAAGGGTTTACATAGCACATGGTTCCTGAGCCAAATATTCTACTATATTGTAGTATTAAGCAACCCTTGCAATCAGGTTAAATATCGATTTTTGAATTGTACTCTTTCGTGGTCAGAGGACTTTGTCAAGAACATGTTTTTCCATATGAAGACTATTGGTAGGGGGAGGAGTGGAAACCGTTGGTTTATCAATTCATGTGTTATCATATTTATTTCTAGAGGGGGGTCATAGTTCTAGGATCTGGTGGTAATATTAATCAATTCACTAGACATAATTTTAATCTCATCTATAAAAAATGAAGAAGACACATGCAAGGATTGATGGTCAATAAATTGTTGTTTAATTATGGAAAGGATTGGTCAAGGCTATCGGGGTGGGATTGTTTTTCAAAAACTTGTTGACCTCTTCACACCAAGGACATTCTTTGGTGAAGTGATCACCTTAACATATTAGGCATGGAATTTTTTCCTTTATCTTATTCTTAGATTCGACATCTGTGTTTTGTGTTTTATTACACTCCTATTGATTTTTGAATTACTTTTATTTATTATTTCCTTTATTATTCCTTCCTGAAGATTCCGAGGATTGAATGACATTCACCTTGGTATAGGAAAAAGGAGAAGAATTTGTATTGGGATTTGTGATGACCTCACTATCACGTTGGTTTATCTTTTTTGGGGATTTGGTTTCCGAATATGCCTAAACAAAACCAAGTACACCATCGGTTGTTGTTTTTTTTCAAGGTATTATGGGGTCTGAATCAGGAAAGGAATCTTGTGGGATCATGTCATACAGAGTGCTTGACTGGGAATAATCCATGTCTAGGTACTGAGCTCGATTGATGGCTTGTTATTCAGTGACAACACCTCCCATGGAAACATCCTAGGAAATGGGAGGAAGCAATGAATTAGTGAACCAATCAACAAGTAATTGGTTGTGGGTGGTGTGTTTTATCAACCTACACCATCATATCCACTCATGTGTATGATCAGGTATATGGGTGGAATTGGTTTGACGGATTGAGATTAAACTATCAATACCCATTTTGTATTGAATTGGGAGTTGAAAATCTATAAAAAAACATCATTGCTAAGGTGTTAAAATCCCAAAAAGAGTGTCAAGGAAATTCTATATACCACTTGTCGATGGTCCCTATGAGATTTCTTTGAAACTATCTCAAATGGATAAAACCATTGATTAGAGAGTTGGAGGAACACCAAAAATGATAGGTCATAACGTGGTGTTTGGGGTCCTCACTAGCTTTGTCATTAAATTTGGGTATATCCAAAGGTAATTTTACCGGAATAGTTGGCCATGAAGGATCATGGTGAATAGGGTTTGTTAGCACTCAAAATGTGCCTCCAGTTTCAAAATGGTAATCTCAAGGAAACAACAAAACCAAGCTTTAGGAAAGAAAGTTGGCTTCTTTCTCTCCGGAGAGGGATCTCTCAATGATAGTTTACATAAGCCCAAATATATGAATAAAAGGTAAGATTTATTTTTGGTTGAAATAAGGCAAGCGCACATTGGGAAATGGAGTTAGAATAATGATATCAATCACAATTCTATTGCATGGAAATTTATAACAAAGGAAAGGTAGCAATTACAGTCGAAATGTTATGTCTGATGATCATAGAAGAAATAGTGAACAGACCATTAATGTGGGAATCTAACAAGGATGAATGCAACATTAAATTTAGTTGAATAGGTTTTCATGAATATCTAAAAGAAATAGACAGAGAATATGCATATGAATTATGTTCTATTAAAAACGTATTTCAGACATGAAAGAAAAACACTATGGAAGTAATTATAGAAAATACATTCACATAAGAAAGGGAAATATATACTGCAACATAGACAACATAGGAATATTTGCAAAATGCCAACTTTGGCTCTGTGATTTTATTAAAAATATAGATCTCAAATACAAAGTGAATTCTCATGGGTTCCAACCCTTTTTCATTGTAATAACTGGTTCTTATACAAATTGCTCCATGAGCTGAAATAACAAACTGCTAAAAATGGGCAATATTTTACTTTACATCTATCAATTACACTTATTAACTACTAATTATTTTTTGAAAAACAAACTAAACTTCTAATTAACTAATCTTCATAAACAATTCTTCAATGATATTCAAGAATCTTCAACTATGTAGTATATATTTAGATCTTCCATATTTCTTGACTGATTTCCTATGATCCACAGATGGTAAATACAAGGTAGACATTTCTTTTGCTAGCACACACAACTCTGCGTGACCTCTGTAGGAAAAGTATTGTAAACAAGCACATGTGGCCTTAAAGGTAAATATCATCTTAAAGTCATATGCTAGATTTTCCATGATGATCTTCCCTGATAGTGACTCTTGCATGTCTGCAAAATTGGTGTGGTCTAACCTTCATTGAATTAACCGATTTTGATACTCTTTTTGGGACAGCATACCACCTTTCTCTTCCCAGAATAAAGGCAGCCCCTTTCTAAAGAAGGGATCAAACATATCCAAAAACATCTTCACCTGGTGTGCCATGATATTCATCTTTGCTTGAACAGTTTCCAAGTGATAATTTTTATTTACAACCTTCCTTTCCCATGTAATAATGGATATTCTATCTTTTATATTGGTTTCTTTCAACTTGTCTTCTATCAACCTATTCAAGAAATCAATGGTGTTATTAGCAGTTTCTATGGGATTTTTGTTCAATATTTCCTTTGAAACTATTAAACTTTGTTTGGATTATTTTATCACAATCTCTTTATCTAAAATGTACTCCATATAAGTTCTTAATTTAGTTTCCTCAGGTATAATCACATCCCAGATTATGTGGTTTTCCCCTTGCATAGGAAATTTCACTGTAACCCATTTTCATAACTTATCATTTTTGTCCTACAACTCTTTACACTTATCTTCCCAAGATTTCCTTT
The DNA here is from genome assembly GCA_001517045.1 of Pseudotsuga menziesii. Classification (NCBI taxonomy): domain Eukaryota; kingdom Viridiplantae; phylum Streptophyta; class Pinopsida; order Pinales; family Pinaceae; genus Pseudotsuga; species Pseudotsuga menziesii. The sequence goes on along the minus strand of LPNX011055994.1, from coordinate 12,650 downwards.
CCTTCTCTTTTTTCAAAGATAGAATTTCTTTTTGATGTATTTGTAACTTTGGAATGTATTCATCTATATTTCTTATGTATTGTAACCTAATGTTTATTCTCAGATGTATTTGATTCATGTCATGCCCCGATGTTCCAATCGGGAAGTTTCTATAATGTGAAAGTCATGTCAAGTCATTGTGGGTAACCCTCTTATTTGTCAAGGGTTAAAGTCCCCATAGTTATGGGGCCCTAGGGTTATTAGACTATCCTAGTGAATTCAACCCTAAGTGAGTCATTGTAAGTAGGGGCAATAGTGCCTACCATCTAAGTCAAGGTTAACCCTCCTTGTTGAGTAGAGGGTAAAGTCCCCACAATTTGTGGGGCACTAGGGTTATTAGACAGTCCTAGAGATGTCGGATCTAGTCAGTAATTGTTAAGTGAGGCCAACATGTTGGAGTGCACTTCAAGTGAACGGAAGAATATAAATAGACAGTGAGCCTCTCTATTTATCATACTCACTACAACACTTACACTCACTCATTAGGGCGCATGAGTGAGAGAGGAGAATCTCCCCCAGTGACAGAGAGAGACAGAAGCTGTGGAGATCATCTTTATGTTTTCAGCTTTTCTATTTTGGTGCTGATTCTATCTATGAGGAAGTTGCGAGGTTTTATCCTTTATGGTTTCCCTGAGGAAAATTCTATGTCTCTTGTCTCTTGTGTTTTATTGTTGTGCATGTTATTCTCTCAGTTAAAGATCCTAAGATCATAATGCTAGATTATATGATAAAAATCTAACATATTATCAGAGCTAACCTAAGAAGAAGACATTATGCATCTGCAAAATCTATGGCTTCTTACTTTTTGGGTCTCTCTCCACAATCCACTAGCAAAAGCATGCTAGGCTGACTCTACATTGAAGGGCACATCTTTCTGTCGAAGCAGAATTCGATTTTGAGCATGTTCAGTTCTCGATGCGGAACTTAGGGCTTTCTATAGAAGAGGAATTTTTTAGTTAGCCAGAATAGGATTGTTCTCCTCATCAAAATCGAATTTTAGAGACCTGGATCAATAAATTTTGTTCGGTGAAACTCTAGAAAAGTGAAATCCTAGTTTGACCTTGAGCTAGGAAAACCCTAAATACTAAAACTGCTAAGTTTCGGTACATTCACTATATCCCCATATTGCCGAAGGTTAAGAAGATGAAAATTTTGAAGGCCAAAGGTAAATTACTTAGTTACACTGTGTCCGAAACTCAGCCTTAGATTCACTATATTTTGGGATATATGATGCCCCCAAGTTAGTGTTCCATCCTCTTCCAGAATTCATCCCTAAACATGATACCTGGGGAGAATTACAATATATTGGGCTACAGAGGTCCAAATGGAATTACTAAAGATGTTCTAGAAAGGTCATGGAATTTGAATTCTGTGGTCTGAATTTTAGACCTAGAAGATGAAACAGTGACATGTGGAAGTCCGTACAACTTTGTTGTTCTGAACAGTCCTGTAACAAGTCATCTTGGGAAGAGGATAATAAATCCCAATTGGTGAAACCAATTCTGATGAAAACTGTGGTTTTGGATAAGGGACATGCGAGGTTACCTCAGTGAGAAATATTCAGACACAAAAGTGCAGTAATGTCAGAGATATCATAGAAACAGGGACATGCATTTCTGCAGAAGAAATTGGAAAACTAGGGCTTCCTGTTATGGGAGCTTCCCTCCACTGTTTTCAAAAAAGGAGTACATTGGATAGCTCCATTTGAAGATATATATATGTCTATCCAATAAGATATGAAAGATTCCAAGTTTTGAAAATTAGGGTTTCTGTGACAAACCCTAGACCATCCAGCTCCGGAACTAGGACAGACACCTGAAATCGGTAAGATATAATACTCTTCTATTTTGATTTGAGGTTCTCATTTCAAAGTGATTTATCACATCAGCTTGATGATAAGCTTGGTGAAGTTGACAACTTCCAAGTATGGAATTATATGATCTCTTTGAAGAAAATGAATTGGACACCTACATGAGTAGAGAGGTTCTAGTTCCAGAGGGAGATGAGGTTAGAATCCTTACATAAGAAAAACTTGGTCAAGGCCAAGAAGATCATTGTTGATTCAATCACAGATCAACTTGTACCACAAGTGTCTTCCCTAAAGACACCGAAGATGTTTGATTCCTTGACCAAGCTATTTGAAGGGAAGAAAATACATTAGAAGATGAACTTAAGAAACCAGTTGAAGTATGTGAAGATCCAGAATGCAGAGACCATGCAGTCATAAGGGTCTCTCAAATCAAAGAACAACTTGAAGCTATAAAAGAATAAGTGAAGAATGCAAAAGTGCTGATGGCCACCTTGAATGGCCTCCTAGGATCATGGGATTCATTCATTCAAGGAATGTGTGCCAGAAGGAAGTGATTACTTTGAGTATACTCTAGGAAGAAGAAGAAGCTCGACTCATAAGAAAAGAAGAGAAGATTGCAGCAATTGAAGATCAAGCTCTCACCATCCAAAGAAGATCCCTCAAGTGATGAGGAATATGAAGAACTAAACTCTTGAAGCACCTCTTATCCACCTTAGCATTTGGATAAGAAACAATGCTATCATGAATGAAGAAGAAGATGAAGATGAAGGCTCAAGAAGGAGTCTACCCATGAATCAAATAAATATAAGTATTCAATTGTCATTTCATGATATTGTTTTGTTATGCATTTGTTTATATTCAGTTGATGTATTGTGCATGATAGGATGTTGGCATTAATGACAATTTACTAGTAATATGCATGTGATGGGTAAGTAACTCATGGTGCTATACAACTCTCGATTTCTACTTATGTAGAATGAAACCTCTTTGCTGACATATTGGATTAGTGCACAATATCAATGTTGTCCTAGTAGAGATGGAAGGAATCTAGAAAACTTCCATGAGATATGGATGGATGTTGTCTTCGCTAAAGTAGTTGCATGATCATATATTTATGCATAAGAATTTTTCATTATGAATATACCTTATGAAATGTTTCTAACCATACAACTGGATTTGACTTGTAGGAAAGGTCGCATATAGAATCACCTACAAGCAAAGAAGGAAGACACTTGTTCCAAAGAACAAGTGAACTCAAGTTCAAGAAGAATGATGTCTAGGATATAGTATCGATACATGAAGGTAAGTTCATAGTTCCATCATTTAGTAGATGGAAACATCGTACAAGTCAAGATTCATAGCATGAGGCCTCTCACGAAAAGAAGTCATAAACTTCAAAGAGACATTTGAAGCCAGCTTGATGAAGACCTGAACCTTTTCTACAAGGTTGAAGATGAAGTTCCATAGAGGATGACAAGATCTGAGATGGGTATGGGAAGAACTTTTGAAAAACTTCAAGATAGAGGATCTTGGTATCCAACGATCCTAGATGGATACATAGAAAGCTACTTGTCACTCCGGTATAGAATGTTTCAGTGCATAGAGTACAGAAGACAGAGGGAGTATGATGCTCCACTTCAGAGGGAGTGGCTATAGAAGATCATGAGGTATGACATGGTACATCAGGATAGATAGATTATTGATGACTCTAGGATTTACCGAGAGTAAAGTAGACTCCAACCTTTACTTCAAGGTTGAATGCAGAAGACCAGTGATGCTCTGGTTATGTGTCGATGCACTATTTTCTAGGCATGGAGATATGGATAAGGGAAGTATCCAGTAGAGATCTTGAAGAGTTTTGGGATGATGGAATGCATGACCACACCTATGGCATTTAACTTGAAGCTATTGAGTGTTTCTTCATAAGAGACGGTTGATGATACAATGTATCGTTAGATGATTGGTTCCTTGATGTACCCAACGAATACGAGACTATATATTTGAGTTGTTGTGAACACATTGAGGCATGTTCACTTGATGGTTGCAAAGCATGCAGTGAGGTACCTGAAGGGTATAGTTGAGTATGGGATCAAGTGTGATCTATTGTTTTAGTAGGAAGAAATCCTCTGTGGAAATGAGTACAATAGAAGCGGAGTATGTGATAGCTTGTTCAGCTAGTTATGAGGCAGTATAGCTGTGGAAGCTACTGTTTGATATATTTGATCTCCAGTTGGATGCTACTTATGACAACCAAAGTTCCATGAAGTTATCAGAGAATCTAGTGTTCCATGACAAGTCGAAGCATATCGAGATCAAGTATTACTATATCAGGGATATGGTGCAGAGGGGAGCAGTGAAGCTCCAGTATGTTGTAAGGAAAAAATAGATAGCTAATGTATTGACGAAGCCGTTGGATAGGGTGAAGTTTGAGTACTTCAGGGAGAAGCTTGGTGTTCTCCAGATTGAGGTTTCCTCCAAGGGAGAGTGATGAGTCCCATAGACATTCTGACATGGTTTGGTTCCTTCCATGGTCAGATGTAAGGGCTGAGCCATTCTATCATGGTGAAAATATTGGTTCCTTCCATGTTAGATATGAGTGCTAAGATCCATATCCATTCTGACAAGTATGTGAGATATAAGGGCTGAGCCATTCTTTCATGGTGAGAGGATTGGTTCCTTCCATGTTAGATATGAGTGCTATCCATTCTGTTGAGTAGGATAGATGTAAGGGAAACTACCATTCTGGGAATGGAGGCACCTGGATAGTTACCAAGAAAAATTAGTCTAGGACTAAGAATCCATTCTGATGTGATAGAGGGATGTCTTCCCACTTGATCAAATGTAAGGATGAACCATTTTGTCATGGCTAAAGGATTATGTTCCTCGCATGTCATATGTGAGTGTTGGTCGTTCTAACGAGTAGGTCAGATGTAAGGGCTACTACCATTCTGGGAATGGAGGCACCTGTTCAGTTACCAGGTAGCTCAATCTGGGACTGGGGGCCATTTTGATGCAATGGTAGGATTAGTTCCTCCATCATCAGATGTGAGTGCACACCCTTTCTAATGAGGTTCTTCATGCATGATCAAATTGTAAGTGCAGAGCCCTTTCTGATGCAGTGCTTTGTGCATGGTCATATTGTAAGTGCTGAGCCTTTTCGATGAGGTGCTTTCGAGCATGGTCGATTGTAAGTGTTGTGACTTTCTGACAGGATGAGGTTGGATGTAAGTGCAGAGCCTTTCCGATGTGGTGTGCTTGCACATGGTCGGATATAAGTGCTGAGACATTTTGACAAGATGAGGTCAAATGTGAGTGCTGAGCCTTTCTGACAGGATGAGGTAAGATGTGAGTGTTGGGCATGCCTTTCTTACAAGATGAGGTTAGATGTAAGAGCTGGGTGGGCCATTCTAACTTAAGTGTCAGATATAAGCGATGATGAAGACCTATAGGAAGGGTAGGCCTACATGATTTACTCTATAGAACTTCCTGTGATGAGAAGAATCGACATAGCACCATTATGAGAAAGCATATGATGATGATTCAGACTTGATAATGATCCAGATCAAGTGATCTAGATGTGTTGATCTAGACTTGATGGCAATCCAGATCAAGTAACGATCCAATTGTGATGATGATCTAGACTCGATGATATAGATCAAGTGATCCAGATGAGAAGATCTAGACTTGATGATGATCCAGATCGAGTGATGATCCAGCAGTGATGAGCCAGTAGTCATGATGATGCAGATGCTATGATAAAGAAGAAGAATATGACTTGAAGAATCAAAGACAAAGAAGACTTGAAGACGAAGAAGACGAAGAAGACTTGAATACTAAGAAGAATTGAAGATGACAAGACGATCTAGTTAATGCAGAGAAGAAGACCAGTGCTGAAAATTGTGTCGAAAGAATACCTTCCTAGTTAAGAGGAAGTGTTTATGTATTTGTAACTTTGGAATGTATTCATCCGTATTTCTTATGTATTGTAACCCGATGTTTATTCTGGGATGTATTTGATTCATGTCATGCCCCGATGTTCCAATCAGGAAGTTTCTATAATGTGAAATTCATGCATTAGAGGAAATTTCAACTCAAAACGGGCCTCCAAAAAAAATTAATAAAATAATAGTTAAAATAATAAAATAAAATTTATTAATTTTGGAGGAAGAAAAGAAAAAAACAACTTTTTTGTTTGTATTTTAGACATATCTCCTCATGTTTTTACTCAAATTTCGATCAGGATAGCTCATTGGATGCAAAACTAAATTCCACATCCAAAGAGTACCCACTTGGAATAATTTTGATGGACCCCACTACCCAAAAAACAAGAAATACCTGAACAAACATGATATGACATCATCATCATGTTTTTTCAGGTATTTCTTGTTTTTGGGGTAGCAGGGTCCATCAAAAGTATGCCGAGTGGGTACTCTTTGGATGAATAATTTAATTCCACATCCAACGAGCTCTCATGATCGAAATTTGAGTAAAAACATGGGGAGATATGCCCAAAATACAAACAAAAAAAGTAGTTTTTTTTATGATACCTATGATACGGTGGATTATTCATCTTTAAAAATTACACTGATCCAATATGGTACAAGGGTTATTAATCTATAGTTCAAAGAACATAACACAATCTATGTTCCACACATATGCTAAACATAGTGGTGACATATCACACCTGCTGCGACAGACATATCGCACTTGTTGCGACATACGTTGCACCTGCTGCGACAGACATATCGCACTTGCTGCAACAGACATATCACAATGCGTACGACATACATATCACCTTTGTTGTGACAGACATATCATATTTGCTGTGACATACACCACACTTGCTGCAACATCATGAAGATAGTGGTGACATCAAACGGTTACATTACGTGTGATGTTATGGTATGGTGCAACATATGTGCATAACGGTCATTGCAACATGTTGTGAGTCAACATATGTGCGTGGAGCTGGTTGAAACATTTCATGAATATGGAACGTCGTGGGAAGCGATTTGGCTAAATTGCATGGTTCAGTTTTAGCGTATGGTTGTAATGATAATAAAGAAGATAACAACTGTGTGAAAGAGGGAGGTGAATCCGTTACTTATCCTCCCACTGAATGCTTAAATAGAAGAGGCTGGCCACCAGTGAAGGGGGACTCAGTTCTTTCAGAGTGCATTACATTGTTTCTCTATTATGCAAATCTTGGAGAGTTTGCTGTGAAGTGTTTCGATGTTGTTACTATGGAAGTCGACATTCTCTATCATACTTTAGCTTTCCTTGCCTTACGAAGGCTGATTGTAATTTCCAGAGAAAGGTCTCAAAGACTTTGTACAGAATTCTATTTACAGTTGCTAAAGTTGCTTCCAGAACCATTTTTGTACCATTTTTAAGAGATTAATTGGATCGGTACCCATTGGAGAGGGACTCGGAGATGTATCCCAGTGAAGGGGGTGAACTCCATTATCAACTTCTATTTTGTGACTCTCTGATTCTGTGCTTCTTTTATATCTATTTATCAGTTTTGTTTTCCATCTGTTTTTAGCATTTAATTTCTGTAAATGTTGTTCCATTAATTCACCTGCTGAATGCATTCTTTTTAACACAAACTTTTAATGCACAAAAGTTGAGGTCCGACCGACCATGTTATGGTATTAGAGCTGGTTAACTGCTTGTGCAATTTTGTAAATGCTTACCAGGTCCAGGCTAGAGCTGGGTGAAGGATAATTAACTAAAGGAGATCCTGATATTGGCTCCTGGAGAACATTCTCAAGAACCATGTCTTCTCCACGAGCGGAATAAGAGGGACATGCCGAATAGGAAAAACCTGTTATTTTAGAAACTGAGTTTCTGGAGGCTTTTATGAGCATGAAAGCCATGATGGAGATTCTACTCGATGAGCAAGCAGAAAGGAAGAAGAAAGAATAAGGATCTTCATCCAAAGATGCGGAAGGGAAGAAGGAAAAAAAGGGTAAAGGACTAGGAGGTGATGGTGATCCTCCTGAAACTAATCAAACTTTATCTTCTTCTCATAGTTCTCATTCAAATAATGCAAATTCTAATATGCCTTATTTCAAATTGGATGTGAAATTTGAATTGCCAATCTATAATGGAGATTTAGATGCTGAAAAGTTAGACAATTGGATCAAGCAGCTTGAAGTTTATTGCAGGGTGCAGGGCATCAATGATGACCCTTCCAGAATTCAATTGGCCACTCTAAGAATGAGTGGAATGGCTCATACTTGGTGGGAGAGAAAGATTCAACTAGATCTTTGAAAGAATGGTAAAATTATTTCAGTTTGGAATGAATTCATTGAAGTATTAAGGAAGCAATTTTATCCTTTAGGCCATATTCAACAATTAACCATGGGTTGGAAAATGTTTAGACAAGCTAAAGGACAAAGCATTCAATATTATACTCATGAATTCAGAAAGAGGGCTATTGCATTGAATGTTGCATTAGATACACAGGAAACTCTTCTTAAGTACATTGGTGGCATGCATTCTTATTTGAGACATACTTTGTTGATGTTTAACCCCAGTAATTTGGATGATGTATGTGTTCAAGCTACCCATTTAGAAGCTAGGGGAAAGCATGCTAATGATACTTTTGTGAAGAAATCATTTAAATTTGACAGCAAATCTAAAGGTTAAGATAAGGGGAAAAAGAAGATGTCTACTGTTAAGAAAGAGGGTGAAAAGCCTACATGTTCTTATTGTTAGAAGGGACATGATGTCTCTAAGTGTTGGAAACTTCATACAGACTTAAGGCCAAAGAAGTACCGAGGAAACAAAGATAAAGGCAAAGAAAAAGCTACTGCAGCAGTTATTCAAGACTTGGGATCTGACTCAGGTGATGAAACAAAGATTACAACTGTCGGAATCCAAGGTAAGAATAAAAGTATCTCACTTCCCATTGATGCAAAATCAATTTCTAGTGCAAGTACAAATCTGTCATCTACTTCTAGGCAAAATGATAAAAATAGAAGTGCATTGTTTCATGTGCATGTCATTGCAAAGAACACAAAGATTGATACATTGTTTGATAGTGGTTCACAAGTAAATCTGATATCAGAAGAAGTGGTTAAGAAATTGCATTTAGTTACTATGCCTCATGAAAAACCCTATCCTCTCGGTTGGGTTACTAATGATACACAATTACAAGTTACAAAGAAATGTGTATTGAAATTTGCAATTACTGAAAAGTTTATGGATGAGGTAGAATTAGATGTAGTGCCACTTGACATTTGTGGGATAGTACTTGGGAGTCCATATTTGTATGACTGGAAAGCAGTCTTTTATAGAGAGAAGAATAAGTATCATGTTTTTAAAGATGGTGTGGAATACATTGTATGAGCACATAAGACAAGAACAAGCCTAGCAATAGTTTATGCAGGAAAAATGAAGAGGCTGGTAAATGCTAGTAAGAATTTTGTGTTAATGATGGTTAAGGTGAAAAATGATGAGATTTCTCAATCTTTTGAAGGATGTGATCCTAAACATAAATTTGAACTGATTGATTTTATTTCTGAGTATGACGATTTATTTCAAGATCTAAAAGG
>LPNX011055919.1:165151-206222 GCA_001517045.1 Pseudotsuga menziesii | reverse complement strand
ATTGACACCATCCGCTGCCAAAGAAAGTCTAGCATTACGAGGTTCTTCTTTAAAGTGTGGCCATTTTCCCTCTATGTTTGTAAATGCAGAACCATCTGCGGGCATTCGAAGAATATCATCTCCACTTCTATTCCGTGCATGGTAATCCATAAATGGTGCTATGTTTTTGCACCTAAACAGTCATTACAAGCGTGGAATAATGGGAATATAACGAAGAACCTTACGAGACACCTTTTTGGTTACTTGATCTGTTCAGTATCTACTGCTATGACATATAGGGCATTCTGTTGCAAACTCATACTGATTATAATATAAAATATGATCATTAGGACATGCATCAATTGCTTGATAGTCCATTCCAACATAGTTCATGATATTTTTAAAATCTCGGTATGTGCGAGGTAATTTATTTGATGGTGGTAACAAATATTCACCTATCAAATTGTTACAACAAATTAAAAAAAATGGTTAATATAAATATTTGAAGAGCATAATATTAACAACAACAAATACATCCTTATTATTTTTATGATGAAGTACGTATATCAATACAAATATTATAGAAACATAAATCAAATCATATATATGCGATCGATGAAAGATATAATCACATACGTACCTTAACACCAGCATGATGGCTGTGTTTGAAAAACCATGCTTAGCCTTCAAGTTCATTATCAGCAACACATCAGAGATAACACTTATGCAGGAGCCTTCAAAAAGCGGTTCGTCTGCCTTCTCAAGTGTAGGTAAATCATGAATATCTTCAAAGTCATCAATTGGCGGCACATGAGGTTGATCATTGTCCATTCTAACATTAAATGCATCATTGATTAAGGCATTTTCACCATCATTGTCAATTATGTTATCGTCATGATCATCGTCTAATTCCATGTCATCATTAACTTGATCATGATCAGTATTTGCAGGACCTGGATATTGACGTTCCTCCTGCGCTAGTTGTTCCGTAATTACCACATTCTCCATGTTCGGAACAGCCCTAGGAGGCCCTTGCTTTATAATTACAATTAAAACATCAAACAAAGAACGTTAGTCATGTCGATTAAGTAACAAAAATAAAAATGATACAATATACAATTACAAAAACTCTCAATATAAAGACCGCATGATATATAATCATGAATTATATTGACTTACCAATGGATGATATTCACGCCCCCCCTCAGCATGTCCATGTTCTCTACAATGTTTTTGAGTTGTTTTGATTAGTAACCTTCTCATATTAAAGCCCCTACATCGACTGCAAGGACAATAACATTTTCCATCACCCCTTCTTTCCACTCCATCCCACAACCTAGCAAGCAATTGTCGATTTTGTTCTGCCGGATCTTGATGACCTGTAACATTAATGTTACGTGGCATTTTATTACTCAAACCCTAAGAACAAAGTACGAGCAAACCCAAGTATATGATGAGTCTTCTTTTCCACAAGGGTTAGAACCAAATCCAAAGAGCAAGACCAAAATCCAAGACCAAGTGGGAAGATCCCCACAAAAGAGCAAGACAAAATCCAAGACCAAGTGGGAAGATCCCCACAAAAGCACAAGGCCAAAAAAAAACCCTTAGGAATTTTTCATTTCTTGTCCAAGAGATAAGTGCGAGACTGAGTGTGTGAGATAATGAACCTAGGCGTACATCTATTTATATGAGTGTGTGTAGGAAAATGAACCGACGCATTGGATATGCGATGGTGCTTTCCATTTTAAATAATTGACCAATTAAGTGTATTTATTTAAATGATTGACCAATTTATGCACCGTCGCTTAAGCGACGCTTATGAGGCTAGCCGTCGCTTAAGCAACGCTTATGACCACAATTTTAAAAAAAAATTATCTTTGTGATTTTTGGTATAGTTAAAAGAAAAAATCCACGCGCCGTCGGATTTTTCCGTCAGATTTTGGATTGAAATGTAGTAGTGATCATTAGTTTATGAAAAGATATCAATTCCTTCATCATCGCTTCCAGTTATTAGCATTCACGTTCCATCTTTTGAAACTTCTACTCCAATTTTCTCTTCAACTTCTGCAACAACTATTGTTCCAAACATTTCTTCTCCTTTACTTACCACCCACATTACCATGCCTATGCCTCCTCCCACCATCACTCAAAAATCCTCTTTGGTTTCCATAGTTATTGGGACTTCCTCATTTATTGAGTCAAAACCTGAGTTTGATGAGGATATTGTAATATCTCTTGGGGACTATTTCTACAGCAAGTCTGATAAAGCAGTGGTTAGAAAAGGAAAAAAGAGGAGCGGGGATCAATGTGGTATGGATGCATCTGTCGCCAATCAAAAAGTATGGACTCAACAATTTGGTGATCCTCATGTGGATGCAGTAGATACAACTGCTTCTTTAGGTGCATTCACAAGTGCAAACCTTATTGTAGTTAACACATAAAATAGGGAGTTTGACAGGAGAAACGAGGATATAAGTGAGCTGAAGGAAGAACTAGATGAGTTCAAGAGACAGCATAAAACTCATGTGGAAAATCTAGAGAAAGCATATGAAGACAAGTATAATGAATTAGAGGTGAAGAATGTTTCCCTCCAGACTGAATTGAAAAATGAGAAGATTGCAAATGCCATCATTACACAGAGGATAGTTTCACTCGAAAAGAAATGTGAAGATGCAACTGCAAGTGAAACTTCTTATGGGTTTTCTAGGTTTACACAAGAGGAGTTCAAGGAATTGGATATCAAGACTAATAAGGAGCATCATGAATTGATAAGTGAGTTTTTCCAAACCCTGGATAATATTTTTTAAACTCATATCGCTTTTGGTAAGATGTATGTTGTCCTTGAGGATTAGGTAGAAAAGAGAGACCAAGCCTCCAAGTCTTACAATGGCGTTCTGGATTGGAAAAGATATATGAAGGACAAGCCAGTAAATATTATCATCCTCAATAGTTTTTAGTTGAGAAAGGTCATAACTATTTTGCGTGCTTGGCTTGATTTGAATGAGATGATTGAAGATTCCATCAAGAAAGCACGGGCTGTGTGTGGAAGAAGGTGGTATGTTGTTGATGGTATCATGGATACATTGTGTTTTCCCATAGTGGGTCTCATTGAGAATGCCTTTTTGCCAATATTGATGATCATGCAGGTTGATTGTTAACGAGACGAAGATAAAGAGAAGATTCAAGGACTCGATCATATCAGCATTGTAGACATGGATCAGCTAATAAGACAACCTTTGGCCATTGAGGGAAAGATCCACGTTTACATCCGCATCTAGTACAAGTTAGCTAAAAACAAAATGGAGAATTATAAATGTGATGCTCAACTTGGGTTTGAATCAGCTAACTATCCCAACATCAATAAATTTTTAGGGATTTGGAATAGATGGAGGGATTTTCTTGGTTATTAGTTTTATTTAGATTTTTTCGATCCCATTTTTTCAAGGAATTGGATATCAAGACTAATTAGGAGCATCATGAATTTATAAGTGATTTGTTCCAAACCCTAGATAATATTTTTGAAACTCATATAACTTTTGGTAAGATGTATGCTATCCTTGAGGATCAAGTAGAAAAGAGAGACAAAGCCTCCAAGTCTTACGATGACATTTTGGATTGGCAAAGATATATGAAGGACAAGATAGAAAATATTATCATCCTCAATAGTTTTCAGCTGAAAAAGGTCATAACTATTTTGCGTGCTTGGCTTGATTTGAATGAGATGATTGAAGATTCCATCAAGAAAGCATAGGCTGTGTGTGGAAGAAGGTGGTATGTTGTTGATGGTATCATGGATACATTGTGTTTTCCCGCAGTGGGTCTCATTGAGAATGCTTGTCCGCCAAGACTGATGATCATGCAGGTTGAATGTCAATGAGACAAAGAAAAAGAGAAGATTCAGGGACTTGATCATATCAGCATTGCAGACGTGGATCAGCTAATCAGACAACATTTGGCTATTGAGGGAAAGATCCACATTTACATCCGCATCTGGTACAAGTTAGCTAAAAACAAAATGGAGAATTATAAATGTGATGCTCAACTTGGGTTCGAATCAGCTAACTATCCCAACATCAAGGAATTTTTAGGGATTTGGAATAGATGGCGGGATTTTCTTGGTTATTAGTTTTATCTAGATTTTTTTGATCCCATTTTGTTGGGGATCTACTCCTTGTAATAATTATTTAAAGGGTGGACTTCACATGTACTAAAGGTTGATTTTCTAGGGGGGTGGGAATCTGGACAAGAGATTGGAGATACTCTGTTTACTTGAGGTTTTGTAATTTTTTGCAAACTTTACCTAATACAGTGATGCTATTATTTCAAATCTCTTTATGTTTATTTGATTAAGTTTCCTTGAAAAATGATTATTTTTCCATTTCAAATGGATCACTGTTACTGCTAATCTTTTTCCATCAATAAGTGCATTTATTTATAGCCTTGATTTCTCTCTACTAATGATTCATGTACTGATAAATTGTTAAAAGAGTTTATTCTATTAAAATCTTTATCCATTTCTACAAATGATTACATAGTAAATTCGATTATATATGTTAATTTTTCAATTGACATACTGATTACAGGTTAACCTTGAATGTGTTAATTTCAAGTTACTGTTAGTCAAATTTTCGTTGGTTAATTGTAAAGTGAATTGATAAGTAATAAATATTGTTTACGTTTCTATTAAATTTGATCAAGTACTTGTCAGTCTTTCATCTTAGGTTAATTTGAGAACAAAACATGACATGTTTCTTAGATTAGTATAGACTTAGTTTCCATTTCCTTTAGAATTACAGTAAATTCGCCTTTCGCTTCCTTACCCATTCAATTTTCCTTCATTGGAAAACAGATCCTTTTAGGATCGAAGAACCACAAGTTCCAGTGGAAGCCTTAGTATTTGTGGGTGTTAACCACACCAAATAGCTTGAGGATAGTATAATACTTGTGTAGGATTATCTGAATCCTTTTCCTGGGTTTTCATCCTCTATTGTGAGCCTAGGAACCTATTCTAACAACCTACACATCCGAGGCTTCAACAAATGGCTCTAGAAGGAGGGCCTGAAGAAAACAATGCCTAAACAGAATACTGAAAATCTTCCTCTAGCAAGAGACCCAATTTCCATCCATAGTCACACTCAGGCATCTACATCAGGGGAACGAACTGTACAAAGTTCAAAACTCATCCCTGATACCCCTGTGAATGAACAAAGAGCTCTTGGAAATAGGTACGTCATTGTATCACCTACCTTAGGTCCCTTTATAGTCAAACAATTACTAAAAGGTAATTTTGATAGCATATTCCAACTTCGACGACAATTTGCTGAGCGACGTCTCCAAAACAAAATCCCTAGGCTAACAGTCAATATAACCAATATTTAGGTGACCAAAACGCTGAAGAGCGTAACAATCATTCTAGTGATTCGTCGACCCCTTGACTAGATCTTGACTCATTTTTTAGAGAATCAAATACTCCTCGACACAAAATCGCACTAGATTGACCACCACCTTCACCTCCTTCCTCTTCATCTTCCTCAGACGAATAATCAGATTTCAAACCTTCCACATCATCAGAATAATTTATTCCCATGACTGATGAACGACCAAATAGGCCCTGGTTAGATGGAGATATTGTGTTTGTCTTAGGTGATCAGCATAGGTGACCTAGAAACCCTTAGAAGTGGTTTTTGAAGTATAACCCAGATGAAAAACTACTTGTGCAAGGACACATTAAGACTTTTATGCAGGCAATTAGGCTTAGAAATGCAATACATGAAGATATAGTCTGTAGACTATTCCCTTATACTTTTGAGGGAAAATATTCTACATGGTATTTTTCCTTAGAAGCCAGTTCTATCACATCATGGGACGTGTTCTCAGAACTCTTCACTCAGAAATTTGGGGATGATAAAACCCCAGAGGATTTAGTTATAGATATTTCTTCAATGAAGACCTAAAGGGAAAGAAAAGGTGAACGATTACAACCAAAGGTTTTCATATTTGAAAAATAGAATTCCTGCTCCCAGCCTCCCTATTGAGGAATTATTGGTAGCATATTATATCAAGGGTTTTCCGACTCAGATAGCCATGTGGGTCAAAAGGGATCACAAAGAAACCTTGCAGGAGGATTTTTGTGAATCCATACAAGTAGACAAGGACATGTTTTTCCTTAAGGACAACCCTGAATCATCAGCTGAACATGCATCCACTTTCCACAAGAAAGTGGGAAAATTTTCTAAAACCCCTACTACAAGTCAATATCGTTTCAATATGAATGACGTGAAGAATCTCCTACAAAAAATGTCCAATACTATGGTGGATTTGAAAAAGAATAAAATGAAAATCAACCCAATAATAGAGGTTTTGTAAGGCCGCCTTTTAGGCGACCTAATCAACCTCCTGAAAATCCACCACCTCCAAATCCTCGTGAAGGATTCACTTCAGAAGATATTTTTCCTATTTTGAAAGTACTGGCTGTTGGAACACAAGACAGCCCTGAATCCTCTGACGATTGAACAAATCAGGATTCACAAACACCCCAAGAAGAAGAATAGAACCATCAGATAAGTACTGTAAGTTTCTTTTTCGAAGAAGAGGAAGAAGAACCTGACACAATCTTCAATCTAAAATATACTCATAACACCATATCTAAAGGGCCACCTTTGCAAGAACCATCACCTGCAACATTGGTTCCTAACAAAGGTAAATACCAACCACAAAAAGATACTATCATTCCTGAGCCTGAGTACAATTTGGCTAAGGATTTGAAAAGATTCAAAGCCAATATCTCTTTATTTGATCTTCTTAAAATCCCTTCAATAAGAGATTCCCTTCCTAAAAGCATGATCATTAAAAAAACCTAGGGAAACTCAAAATAATAACCTTGAATCTTCTCGTAGACCAAATAATCACAAGCCTGGAAGTAAGGGGATCCCTCCTTTCTTACTTACTTTTGAAATATTCAAAAGGAATGTACACAACTGCATGATAGATTCAGGTGCCTCATCAAATGTGATGCCTCTTTCTACCTGTAAGAAGTTAAATGCTACTTGGGAACCTGCCCCATCTACATTTTTCAGTTGGACAGGTCTAAAGTTAAAGTTGTAGGAAGGCTATGAAATGTTCTTCTAAGATTGTCTGGAGATCCCAGAATTCATCAGACCATTGACATCATGATTGCAGAAATCATAGAAACTTATGGAATGTGGTTAAGTAGAGACTGGTCTGAAAAGATGGAAGACTACTTTGCCACTAATTGGTATCATCTGTGGTTACCCCTAAATGGAAAACCCAATAAACTCAAGGTTAGCAGGGAACCATTCATGAAACGAACAATGACTGGTCTTGATGGATCCAATGAATCTGTCTCTTACTTTAGTGCCCACGTTGAACACTTCACATTTGACACATTCTTTAGAGATCTTCCTGCTAATATTTTACCAATAGAGAATGTACAGGACCAGTCCCAAATTACTCATTTTAATTCTGTACTATTTTGTGGTACCATTGTGCATAATGTATATAATGTAAATAATAATTTTAGAATTGACCCTTTTATTTGGACTTTATTATTTAATGGCTCCAGTTCTAAAGATGGAGCTGGTGTAGGTTGTGTCCTCATTGATCCAAACATGACAAAAACCATGATTGCATGCATACTAGAGTTTGGGTGCACCAACAACGTAGCTAAGTATGAGGCACTAGTCCAAGGAGTTAGAAGAGAAATTGACATGGGTGAAAAGGTAATTGAATGCATAGGAGATTATGAGATTATAGTAAAGCGGGTGAGAAACCTAATACATTTCCTGTCTCGTCGTTTGATCAATTATCATAAGTTGGTTAGATACCTTACTAACTCTTTTCTAGCATTCAATAACAAATTGGTCCCTAGATAACATAATTTTGATCCTGATCTTTTGGCCAATACTACATCTAGGTTGATCCCACCTGAAGGTTTATCTCCACAAAATTTTTCAATTGAGCTGATGTACATGCCTTCCATTATAGACAATGTCACAAATTGGAAAGTATTCGATGATGATCATCAGATACTAGACTTTCTTTCGGCCCATGACACCTTTCAAAGTTTGGCTATTGATGAGGATGAACATGTAAAATCCTTGTCTAATCCTTCCAATATTATTCCGAAGTCAATCATCAACTTGGAAAAGTTTTACAATCTACAAGACAAGTTCAGATAGACAACCAATTGCAAGACCCAGAGCTCATCCCTAAATTATGAAGTTGTCAATCTGGGAACTGAAAAAAATGCCTGCTTCATCAACCTCGGAGTTCATTGTTCCCATGAAGAAAGGAGATGCGTTATCAAGTTATGTAAGGAATTCAAAGACGTCTTTGCATGGACATATGACGAACTAAATTTTTTTGATACCAACATCATGAACCATAATATCCCAATGAAACTCGAAGTGAAACCATATCAACAGAAGCCGAGGAAGATGCATCCCAACCTGGAACCTTCTGTCAAGAAAGAACTTGATAAGTTACTGGCAGCAAGAATCATATTCCATGTTAGACACATGTAGTGGATTGCCAACTTGGTACCAGTTTGGAAGAAGAATTGGGAAATCGGGCTCTATGTCTTATCACAAGACATCCCTTCCATGATCATAGATTTGATTTTGTACTGAAATTAACATTAGATGGTTCTTAGACCATGATAGTTGCTTTCATTTTTACAGCTGGAAGACAAGAGGTCTCCTTACCGAGCTAGATTGTTCAGTTTCCATATCAAGTTTGTGAGTGCCTGTCACATACCCCAATTTTGTAAAATAATGTTAATTGTTTTAATTTGATTTCCTAAGACATTATGTTAAATTTAATGCTAAGTAGGAACTGATGACTCAACAGAGTCAAAAGAAGTGGAATGTAATTTTGAATATTTTATTATTAATAAATAAAAAGTGGAGACAACAGCATGGGAGAGCTGTTAATAAGAGGTTACTGGTCAAACTGGTGGATGGAACTAGGGGGAGGGAAAAAGACAAGTGGCAGCATCCTCAAACACTTCCTATGTTGCAGGTGGCAAATTCCCTACATTTGGGGTCATGATCCCCCAAGAAAGTGGGATCAGAGCAGGTGGCTCAATAAATGACAACTAACCCAAAAATACCTAGGCAATCTTTTAAAAGTACCCAATGAATAGAGCTAAGGTTGCTCAGATATTTTCCGAAGAAGAATCATTTAGGTGGAATGCTATTCAGGAAATTCATTGGGGAAAAAGGGAAAATAGTAAGGAAGGTGTTCTGAGAGGAATTCTGCAGTAACTTGGTCTGTTACAGCTGGTAAGCTGGGAGAACTTACTGATAAGTTCAGGATTGATACTGAGTCTGAAGATGGTATTTGACCATTGTTGCACCTAGTTCCAGCCAAGGAGACCAGAGCAAGCTCGAGGGTCCTGAGGAGTCGTTGTTTGAGCGCTCTCCAGGAGTTGGTAGGGAGGAACGACCTCCCATTGCTATTGTTGTCCAAGTTCAAGAATCAGGTTCTGCCATCTATAAATCTTTTGTTTTTGTTTATATATCTGGGTATGATTGAATGTCATGTTTGTAGCTGATGATGTAAAGATTTAGATGGTTTAGTAATGGAATTGTTTTTAAATTGTTTAGTAACAGAATTTTTGATGAATAACAAAAAACCCCCTGTGTTTTTCCTCATCTAGAGGGACCAGACCGTACTCCAGCGCAGGGGTGGAATTTATAAATAAAGATGTTGTGATGAAAATGCAGAAAAGAATGTTAATAGAAATTATAGAATATTTATTTTATTTGATTGACAGAAGAAATATCTTTTATACTAGTAGTAGTGTTAAAACCTGAATTAGACTGTCAGCTTAGTAGAAACAGGGAAGAAGTTGTATTATTTACTGACAGTAGTTACTATCAGTAATCTCATTGCTTATTGGGAATTCAAAGGAAGAACATAATAGTTAACTAGAGTAGGATTAAATTGGATAAAGATGCTTCACAGTCTACTTCTTTCCAGATTTAACTACTGCTTGTATAATAAACAAAACAGAAAGGAAGATTAGCTAGAATGATTGTTTGTTTCTACAGGTGATTTATTGAATTTCAAACTTTACTTATGGTTAGCAATCTATGTATTTCATTTATTGGGTTTTATTTAGTTAAGCATAAATAAATTCCACAAATGCCATTCTATACTTTTAAGTTGTTAAAATTTACAGTATTGAGTTCTTTTCTTCTAATTTTCTAAATATTAACCTATAACATAATTAAGACAATTTAGTATATAGAGAACTCCTATAAAATAATTAGTACAGTAAGTATAATAATACAGTAATAAATTACTAGTTTATTTACAATTATGAATAAACATAGAATAAGGGTAACAATTATATAATAACATTTACAATTCTTTTAAATAAACTAAGCTGAGTAAAAGTAATAACAAAATCCATAGTGCTTACAGGTAATACAATAGTCTTTTAATATATTCTTTCTATCATATATGTTGCATGGACTAAGCATACAGATTATATACTAACTATAGAAACATTATCATTTTTTAATTTCAGTAACATGAAATAAAATTATAACTTCTACACCTAAAAGAAAAAGAAGTAACTGTTAGTTACTTAAGTACTCCACAAAGGACATTAAGTGTTTTATTTTATTCTTTTAGTAAAATTATATAATGACATTGACAGCGTTTATTAAACAAACTGAATATAAAAATAATGTACAGGAAAAACTCTAATAATAACTTATGAAATTATTATGAAAATAAATCAAGTATATAAACACATGACCATTAATCAACAAAATGACGAAACGCTCAACTTATCGAGCTTAAGAAAAAATTATACAACCTAACTACAACCTCATAATTTACAGAGGTATATTACAAATCAAAGGTAAATGCTGTAAATATTTTCTTACTTCCGAGCCTCAAATATTATAATTATAAAATAAATAAACATATAAATTTCAGTGTTGTAATATAAACAAAGAAATATAGAAAAGAAAAACAGTATCAATAACTTATATCATGGACTTAGGGTGAAAACCCTGTAAGTTCAAAATTACAACAGAAGTAAGAAATTGTGGGTTGTAAACCCTTTTTCAAGACAGGCTCACGGCCTCATGTATTACACAGTAAGGGTAATCAAAAAGTCGAACAACTCTTCAAAGCCCTCGACCCCTTCAAGTATTTGAGAGCATGGCATAATTGCCCTCTGCCTCATTTCACTTCTTACACAACACTTAAACACAAAAATGAAACTAACATATACAATCACGGCCGAAGCCGGAGCACCCTCGCACAGCGCAGGGGCCTCTTCAACCACCCCAAGTATCAAACATTTTAATAAGACAAACTGAAGCTGCAAGGGTTACAGGACTCAACGTGCCAACCCTCAAAAGTTCCAAAAGAACCCCACGAAGAGAAAGTGCCATGGTTTAACCAGGCTTACCGGGATTTTGTAACTGCTACTCAACCTTGTACTAGGAGCCGCGCAGAAGGGAGGGCCAAGACCTGTAACCACGAAGAGAACAGTTGTTAGAAACTTGAAAACTGGAATAAATATTTATGTTTTTAAAACAAACAGTAAAAATTGAAGGAAGGACTTACAGTCTACTCACCAAATCTTTTCTTTGAGGCACGACCACCAGCAGAAATAAAACAACCATCAACGTGAGGAGGAAACCCTACTGCAGGCAGGGAGAAGAGGATTAACATATGGCAACTGCAATGCAGAAGGACAAGACTTTGACTCTCACTGAGGAAGGAGTATATCTCAGTCAAGGGTTTGGATTTGAGCTAGTATGACAAAGAAAACCTGAGGGAAGAACAGTTAACGGATGACCAACAACAACACATGGGAGGACGCTACTAAAATGTGATAGAATGAGCCACAAGAAGATAACGAGCTAGAGGATACTATTGCAGAGGATCGGCACAGCCAGGGTGTACCAGCACCATCGCAGAGAGACAGGAGCCCAAAGGTGAAGGAGGGAATGGTAAGTTAGGGTTTGACTACTGCTCTTATAACTACGTAATGCATGGCCATGTTAATGCCACGTTACCAACAAATAAATTTACTCGCGGTGGGTGGATTCATATATTTCGGAGGACGTTCCACCAAGAAATGATTCCAATCATTTTATACATCAAGGTTACTCTTAGCATTGCTGCAAAGTCAGCGTATCATTCCTACGCTGCATGAAAGAACATAAAAATCATTACTTTAAACACTTAAACCTTGCAATCATTAAGGTCGTGGAGACCATTACGACCAATACTTTGTAATATATGGTATTCATATAACTTGACAAGTTTAAACCTATGATTGTTATGGCAGGGTTATAATCATAACCTTTCTTGCTAGGTAAGTAATATTAACCATAGCTTATAAATGTTTGGAAAAGAGGCAATTCCTCTATAAAGTTTATAGAACCATAAAATAAGGACTAAGCTATAATTTGATCGTGAACATGGTCGATTCTTAGGCCTCTTAATTCCCACCTTATACCTTTTCTTATGCTTTATGAAATATTAAGTTCAATCAACTTTTGGCTTAACATAAAAGTATATTTGGAAGATCATAAAGGAGGATATTAGAGTAAAAACTATGACATTGGTCCTATTGTTCATAATAACCTCAATGGCTTATTTATATTGGTTAAAATAGTAACGCTTGGTAAAAAGATACAAAAAGAAAGTAGTAACTACTATGTGGTGACAACTCTTGCTTAAGGTAATATCCTTAATCATAATTTATGACCAGACAAGGCTAGGCCACATTTTTATTATCTAAAAGTTTCACCATAATAAAATAGATAGGCCATATAACGAATTAAGAGATGCATTCTTTTACGAATTGTAATCCCTTAAGAACATGTCCCGTTTATAAACATAAAGGGGATAGGATAAAACCTGTTTCAGTAAGATATATATATTACTAAATATAAGCTCTAGTTATGCTTGAGAACAGTTGATGAGTGAATAAAAACTCTATGCATCAACATTGGTATAGTTTTCTTAAAAAGCAGCTTGAATTAAATTTGTAAACTCATTTAAACTTCAAAGTTTGAAAATGGAAACAGTAATACATAAACCCCTTATCAGTTTACATTTACTATGTAATGAAATTGTATACAAATGAAATCATACAATAGATTTTATAACTCTGTTACTCTTACTCTATTGTAAAGAATCAGTAAGACATTTTTATACATCACAACTATAATAGATATGGAATATTTCCGTAATCATCAAGAACCATAAACTACTTCTACTAGAAAGAAGGCTAGTTATTAAATGTACCTCAACAAGCATTGGAAATTGTTTAACATTTATTTTCTTACTGAGCTTTTCTTTTGCGACGAACTTGTATTTAAATACTTTAGAATTGTGACAAGCAGCACCAAAACCTCTTACCTGTAGTATGTAAGAACAGGAAAACTTTCTGCATTAGCTCGAAAGCTAAGTAAGCCCAGTTTTGCATGACAATCCTACCTTGTGGTCGCAAAGAGAAACAAAGTTAGTAAACTGAAAAGAACTGTTCTATCGCTAAACATAACCAATAGATAATTCAGATAATGATTTTGGTAACATATAACTAATTAAATAATTAGTTTACTGTGATTATGAAAATTATATGCTTTTAAAAAATTTAAAATTTTTTGAAAATTTGGGGTTTTGACAGTGCCACTAATCATCAAATGGGGCAGTGGTCTTGTGTCAATAAAGTCTTTTAAAAAAATAAAAAATCTTGGTGACCTATGTTTAGAGATCTAGAGTATGCTTAGGTTTGATTCCATTTCCAACTTAAACTATGTGCCTATGCTTTCCTGAGGGTGAGAGATCCTATTATCTTTCATGCCTCCTTAATCAAATTTGCATCATCTTTAAACTGATCATGGATGGGAATGTGCTAATCATTTTGATAATTCTGTTTGTTGGTCGCATTTCTATATAAACATTTTCTGTAGTCTTGGGTGGAACTATTTATGTACTGACATGTTTTTCTATGTGATAGAGTTCTTGTTTTATAGAGATAAGTGGTTCATCCCAGCTAGTTGCCATTTCTTGTAGGAACAATAGATCTCATGTTTTATCTAAAACACGGGAGCCCCAATTTTGCATGCAAAAGTAACTCTTATCAAATCCTCAAGTAGTTTTGGGGTCCCCATAACTTTTATGATGGTTTCTAAGATTTGACTTAGTTAGATTTCTGAAATTTATGCATGTTTTGTATGCTTTTGTTGGTTTATGGAAGACTATCTTTTCCCAAAAATTATGTCCATTCCACATCCTGCATCCTGCAACCCGCAATGCAGATTACAGGATCGTGAAATTTAATATTTGCGAGTTTTCCATCCCGCAACCTGCAATGCAAAATGCAAAAGCAGAAGTATTTTTATGAGTGTAGTTGTTCATCCCGCAACCCGCATCCCGCAAAATTGCGGGATTGCGGATTGTGGGAAGCAATTTGATTTATGATTTTTCGTTGCGTGTTCCCGCAACCCGCAATTTACGAGATGCGGATTGTGGGAAGGGATAAATAAAATTTGGATATTTTGTAATCCCGCATCCTGCATCGCGCAATTGCAGAATGCGGGTTGCGGGATGATGAATAAATTTTGAATTTGCATTTTGATCCCATGCCCCACAAGTTTTAATCCCAAACTTCCATTCATTTTAATCCTACGGTCTTAATTTGACACGTGGAATATCTATATATAGGAAAGTTTGTTATATTTTCTTTACCAATTTTACTATTTCAAATTACTGTGCTGCGTGGTTTTCACTGTGATTTTTACAAGAGAACATTTAAACAGTCTTGGTTGATCTCAGGTTGGTTTCTTATTCATTTCTTCACTTATTCTTTTACTATAGCTTTGCTTGAATTAGTTTTGATTTCTTGCTTATGCATTTAAACAGAGTGTTTCAATTTCAAAATGGCTCGAATTACCCGCTGCAAAAGCATTCAAAAGGACATGCTGACCAAGGACCCAAAATTTGGTATTTTCTCAGACACTAGTGGTAGAATCACTAAAAATTATCAAATTGAATGGCCTAGGGTGTACTCAATCTTTGACAATGATGACCTCTCAGACATATAGAATGACCAGTCAGCCTACCAAAGAATTAGGGATTTTTGACTCCATGCCATAGCTAGACGACCTGCCATCCTTCCTTATAATGACACAGACAAATGGATCGTGGAACACACAAACCCTCAAGACCATTCCTTTAATGATAGTGTAGGGTCGCAACTAGCTACCTTCCGTCCCGAGGTCTTTATTAGAGCCTATGTTCTTAAGTCGGCTAGACAACCTCTCAACGCAAAATTTGCTCAAGCGTCTAAGACCAGGTTCAATTTTGATGAAATGTTAAAGTCTTGGATGGATGAACCTAGTAAGTTTTCGCACAGGAAAGACGACCTTTATCCTGTCACCTGGTTAGAGAACCCTATTCTTTACTAGAAGCTATGTTATGTAGACTTGATGGTCTTCCCAATTGCTCTAGTTTTAAAGCCGAATGGGCTCTAATAGCTCATCACGTCCGGACTACTGGTGAATCTTTCCCATGGGCTTCTATATTGTTTCTAGAGCTTAAAATGACTATCCACGATTATCAAAAGGCTACTACCCAAAAGAAACCCAATTTCTTCTTTTTGGCCTTCAGCATTGACGTATTCTGTACTGAGTTCCAATATCCCAATTTGGGATGGATCTAGACTTTACCAGCCCCTCTGGTGCCTATTTACTATTTAGAATTGTGGGATACTAATTATCCATCCAGGTTCTATGATATTTGTGAGCACTTCCTTGGCAACATTTATTTTTCAATATTAAAAAATGAAGCTCCTGCCTTTTCAAATGAAGCAAAGGCATTTGTTGCTACAATGGGTGAATGGTATGTTGGCGAGTCTTTTTCATATATTAGAATTTGGGGTGGCAACAATGTTCATATGCTACCCAATATTGTTCCTGACAGATTGGTTATTGAAGAGGCATTTTTCTAGACTGTTATAGAAGTGGTTTACAAGAAACATGTTGGCCCCAAAATAAAAGGTTGGCCCAAATTCCCTCTGAAACTTGGATTATTGCTCATTCCAAATTCAACCCGGGCTATATCGCTAAGTGATCATATAGTTTCCCTGAAGCTTGGTTTTTCTAGCAAAAGAAAACATGATCCCAAAGGATTTCTGGATGCTCATTTTAAGCAGAACCATGTCAAGAGTGGTTATATCCATGAGGAACTCCCTCATGACTCTATCTACCATGGGGTAGATACCTTTTCTGAGGTCTTGGCTAGGGCCAAAAGAAAAGAAGAATGGTGTCAAATATTATAGTATCAAAAGGAACTCAAAATCAGGATTCAGCGTTACATAGAAATGGAGCTGGATCTCCTGAAAAAGGTAAGAAAGGATAGGGAAGAGAAGGAATCCCAAGCAACAAAGGTTATATTATTATTAATTGACACAAAGGGGAATAAAGACAAAGATCCTATGGAATATCTCCCAGAAGTAACAGTCTCTCAAAAACTCAAAGTTCTGATGCACACTTCTCTACAGTCAAAGCCGAAATTGGAACAGATAACTTCTACATTGGATAATCAAGCATCTGCAAATGCTAATCTTATTCCTGACATTCAGGTGACTACTACAGTTACCCTGGTAGGTGAAGAACAAGTAGTTGTTGATGTTAAGCCACTTAAGAATAAAAAAACACAGGTGACTGTTTCTCAAATACCTACCATCGACCTTAGTGACTTTGATGTTGAAGAAAAAGTGCATTCCTCCATTCCTATCACTGAAGAAGTAGATGAGTATTTGCAAACATTCACATATTTGTTCAATGGTAATGGTCAGAAGAATTCTATCCTTGTTCCAAAAATTTCACAATCCACTTTTATGTCCGATTCTGTAACTTCAATACTACTTCTTTCATCCATCGAAACTTTATCTACTTTGCCTGTTGGATCAACCCTATCACCCTCATTATCCCAACTCTATCATTCTTTGACCTCACCACTTGTTTCTATCCCAGCTATCTCAGTCCAACACCCTTTGCTACAATCTACTACTAAAGAAGATCAATGTTTTAAGACTCCTTTGTACCTACCTTCATTTACTCTAACATCATCATTAGTTTCTGAAAAGATCTTAATGCCTTCATCATCACTTCCAGCTGTTAGCATTCACGTTCCATCTTCTAAAACTTCTAATCCAATTTTCTCTTCAACTTCTACAACAACAGTTATTCCAAACATTTCTTCTAATTTACTTACCACCCACATTACCATGCTGATGGCTCCTCCCACCATCACTCAAACATCCTCTTTGGTTTCCACAGTGATTGGGACTTCCTCATTCACTGAGTCAAAAGATGAGTTTGATGAGGATATTGTTCTCTCTCTTGGGGATTATTTCTACAGCAAGTCTAATAAAGCAGTGGTTAGAAAAGGCAAAAAGAGGAGCAAGGATTAAGGTGGTATGGATGCATAAGTCATCAATCAGATAGTTTGGAATCAATAGTTTGGTGATCCTCAAGTGGATGTAGTAGATACAGCTATTGCTTTAGGTGCAAATCTTCATGTAGTTAACACATTAAATAGGGAGTTTGACAGGAGAAAGTATGAGGTAAGTAAGATGAAGGAAGAACTCGATGAGGTCAAGAAACAACATAAAACTCATGTGGAAAATCTAGAGAAATCATCTAAAGACAAGTATAATGACTTACAGGTAAAGAATGTTTCCCTCTAGGATGAATTGCAAAATGAGAAGACTATAAATGCCATCATTACACAACGGATAGTTTCACTCTAAAAGCAATGTGAAGATGCAATTGGAAGTGTAGCTTCTTCTGCATTTTCTAGGTTTACACAATAGGATTTCAAGGGATTGGCTATCAAGACTAATCAAGAGCATCATGAATTGATAAGTGAGTTGTTGCAAACCCTGGATAATATTATTGAAACTCATATTGCTTTTGGTAATATTTATGTTGTCCTTGAGGATCAGTTAGAAAAGAGAGAGCCAGCCTCCAAGGCTTACCATGAAATTCTGGATTGGCAAAGATATATGGAGGACAAGCCAGAAAATATTATCATCCTCAGTATTTTTCAGCTGAAAAAGGTCAGAACCGTTTTACGTGCTTGGATTGATTTGAATGAGATGATTGAAGATTCCATCAAGAAAGCACAGGTAGTGTGTGGAAGAAGGTGGTATGATTTTGATGGTATCATGGAGACATTGTGTTTTCCCACAGTAGGTCTCATTAAGAATGCTTGTCCACCAAGACTGATGATAGAGCAGGTTGAACATTGATGAGACGAAGCAAAAGAGAAGATTCAAGGACTCGATCATATCAGCATTGGAGACATGGATCAACTAATCAGACAACCTTTGGTTATTGAGGGAAAGATCCAAATTTACATATGTATCTAGCACAAGTTACCTAAAAACAAAATGTATAATTATAAATTTGATGCTCAACTTTGGTTCGAATCAGCTAACTATCCCAACATCGAGGAATTGTTAGGGATTTGGAATAGATGACGAGATATTCTTGGTTATTAGTTTTAATTATATTTTTTCGATCCCAATTTGTTGGGGATCTTCTTTTTGTAATCATTATTTAAAGGGTGGACTTCACCTGTACTAAAGGATGATTTTCTGGGAGGGAAAAGTCTGGACAAGAGATTGGAGATACTCTGTTTACTTGAGGTTCTGTAATTTTTTGCAAACTTTACCTAATACAGTGATGCTATTCTTTCGGATATCTTTCTGTTTATTTGATTAAGTTTCCTTGAGACATGATGATTTTCCATTTCAGAAGGATCATTGTTACTATTAATCTTTTGCCATCAATAAGTGCATTTATTTATAGCCTTGATTTCTCTCTGCTAATGATTCATGTACTAATAAATTGTTAAAAGAGTTTATTCTATTAAAATATTTATCTATTTCTGCAAATGATTACATAGTAAATTCGATTATATATGTTAATTTTTCGATTGACATACTGATTACAGGTTAACCTTGAATGTTTTAATTTCGAGTTATTGTCAATCAAAATTTCATTGGTCGATTGTAAATTGAATTGATAAGTAATAAATCTTGTTTACATTTCTGTTAAATATGATCAAGTACTTATTAGTCTTTCATCTCAGGTTAATTCGAGAACAAACTAGAACACCTTTCTTAGATTAGTATAGACTTAGTTTCCATTTCCTTTACAATTGGAGTAAACTTTCCTTTCACTTCCTTACCCATTCAATTTTCTTTCATTGGAAAACATATCCTTTTAGGATCGAAGAACCACAAATGCCAGCGAAGGCCTTTGTATCTATGGGTGTTAACCAAACCAAATAACTCGAGGATAGGATAATACTTGCATAGTATTATCTAAAGCCTTTGGCTGGGTTTTCATCCTCTATTGTTAGCCTAGGAACCCGTTCCAGCAACCTATACATCCGAGGCTTCAATAGTAAGCTAGGGGAATTTCTAGTTTTCTAGAGATTGTAGTTGCAGGGAAGACAAGGGAACTAGCCTGGATGCCCCTATTGGTTGTCTCTTCTAGTAGAGTAATCCAGTTGAGTAGCGTAGTCGAATAGTCCAGTTGAATAGTGCAGCCATCAAAGCCAAGAATAATCTTGAAACAAGAGTAAACAAAGCTCTAGATCTAAATTAGAATCGACTAAATAATAGAATGAATTTGTCCTAGTTCCCAATTTGTCCTAGTTACTAATACTAAGATCGATCGTTTCAGTCGAATAACGCATGAATTTAGAATCGGTCAATTGCCAATAGTTCAATAATTACCGAGAACCAGAAAACCAAGAAGACTGGATGAATTTATTGTTCCACCATCCTTGGATCAATGGATCATTTTAACTTCCCTCTTTTATTTAATATTGAGGAACTACTTCCAGAAGAGAGATAAGGGGGATGCGTAGGCGAGCACTTTTAACATTGATTGCTATGAATTTTAGATGCCTACGTTGATGAATGTTAGTGCCTTGCATAAAAATAAAATAGCTTTTATCCACTATGTGGCACACATAGAATTGTTTTGCCATTTCTTAATGTTGTTATCATTGTAATTGACAAACATATTTTGACTTTTTATTATGTTATTCTTAATGACAACTATTTTGCATCACGAATATGCCAAAATATATTTTCTAATGGGTTTTTGTTTTATGTTGCATTCAAGAACAATTATTTTTCGAGATCTTTATGTCGCACTTAAACTATCCCTGATTTTCTGACGATGTCTTAAGCTTTGTTTATGCCACAGCAGGCAATGCCAACTAGTTTGTGAGCAATGTCTTAAAAAAATTATGCCACCGCTGATGACAGGTTATTTCTAGAATTATATGGTAATACTTGTGGACAAGTTGCGGACATGTAATTATGTGCATAGCACGTGGAAGGGCTATGCTTCTCTTGATGGCTGCACATGACTGACTACTTGAAATAGAAATTGCAAACACTTGGCTTTCGATACTAAATGTTGTCAGGTGATTCTCCTCCTCGTAGTCCAACCATCATCCATTAGTTATCACAATATTTAATACCATTTAATTGCTCATCTTTTTTCCATAAGCATACATGCATGTAGTCGAGATTCCCAAGTTCCAAGTTCTGAAACCCCATCTAATTGTGGAGACACCACAAGCTTTTGCAAGCACATGTTTAAGTCTGAAGAAATTGCAAAGCCTCACCATCCAAAGGGCAAGGCCAACCAAGATCTCCCTCTCATCCTTCATGTCAATTTGAAGTTCAGTTATGCAGAGATCATGGGAGATCCCTCTCATCCTTCACGGTGATTTGAGGTTCATTTCTACAGATATTATGGGGGCTCCCTTTCATCGTTCACGCCAATTTGAAGTTCAATTCTATAGACATTATGGTCTATGAGGAGAATAAAGAGGTTGATGCGAAGTACATTCCATTTTATCGAAGCCACAAAGCCTTTTTCATTTATTTATGTTGAGATTCTTTATTTAGGATAAATTACTTAAACTAGGTGACAATGTCTGTTGTATCTTTTGTAATTTTATATTCTTGCATTTTCAATTAAAATTGTTACAGATTCTTTGAAAGCTTATACGAAGAACTTTTATTTTTATAGTTGTTTTTATTCTAAAGCTTGTGTTTTCGGTTTATCTTGAACAGTTCAACATTTTTTCCAGTGTTTTGTCTCTATTTCTCATTCTTTTGTAGGATTTACTTATAGAGTCCCACTAGTAAACAAAAATTGTTGATCTTTTCACAAATTTACTCTAAATAAGTGAGACAATGTATATAGATTATTAGTATGTGGATACTTGATTTTGCACTAGATAAGTGAGACAATGTATATAGGTTATTATTATGTGGATACTTGACTTTCCATTGGTTTGGGCTGCAAAGCATGTAATTTGGGTTTATATTGGAAATGTAAGGTATATTTGTGACTTTTTTTCTATTGTACGCTAAGAGGTTTAAACCATCCATAATACCTGGCGTTACAAAAATATTGGTTTCATTATGTTAGAATTATATTTCAAGAAATGAAAATGATTTTTGTATATTTTTGTGGTTAGTTTTGTAATCTTTAATTTTATACGAGGCTTTTATAGAGTTGGAAGTGTTTCTTTAAAACAAAGTCATTATAGAGTTGCAAACTTTTCCTTAAAACAAAGTCATGGTTAGTGAACCTAAAACTTTGAGCACCCAGTCAACATTCAATACAAACATATAGCAAGTGTTGTGTTGGTGGGTCATGATTCATGTAAATGGGCGTTGGGATTAATATGACCAAAGGTCAAGGTCCTCCACCTGTAGAGGTTTGTATGTGGTGCTTTAGCTGCCTGCTAATTTAGGTCAAGGGGGAGGGGGATACATGATATTTTGCAGGAGCCCACAAGCACAAACATGTTATTTGAGCCTGGAGTGGGTTTTTTGTTATATGTTATGCATCCAGCAAGTGAGCGAGCGAGGCGATAGTCACATGAAATGAAATTATGAAGAATGCATTTTAGCTGCCACGTACCCAATGATACAATCTGAATGGAAAATAATATGCAGAGAACAAATCATACCTTTTGACCAATCCCTCGGCTGAATAAGATGCCACTACCTGATATTTTAGGACTTCGATGTGTTGACAATATTAATGTAGAAGAACAAAGGTTTCTTCATATAAAATATGACAATATTGCATATTACGACGTCAAACAAATAAGGATCCAAGAAGCATGATCCATGCACAGTAGAATGGTCACAATATTGTGGAGAGAGCACTGTGGAAATGGTCACGAATAAACTCTTTCACAAAATTCAATGCACACACTATTGTCAACACGCAGCAGTAGCTCGACCTCCCCAACACTTCAATTATGATCAACAGTTCATGTCATTATATACCTCCACGTTCTTCAATGAAATGTATCATTGGAGAGTCTACAGCGGAGACAATATGTTGCTGGTTTGAGGAGACTAAAACCAATACGCTAAATATCAGTAGGCACTTCTCAAAAAATCTAATCAAATATTTATTACAGAATAAAAAAGTCTTACTCTTTATGAACAAGCCATCGCCACAACCAACGGTCTTGTCACTCTGCATGTGCATACTAGGCTGAGAAAATTCACTAAAAAACTTAATACTATCTCACAACAGGCATTGTTAACCCGAATACCAACAATACCCACATCGCATACAAAATTTAAGAAAAACTATGGAGGGTGTAGAGCGATCAATGACCATGAAAAAATTGTGCAATGTCGGCACAACCTCACAGAGGAATTGAACAGTGCAATTACAACCTCCCTAAAATTTGTGTGTTTGTTCCCTCCCCTACTCCTGTGTCCCGTGTTCTGGAGCTCCTGTTACTGCTCAAACCCAATTCCTTTCAGCACTGTCGACTCCCTCAACATGTATGCTCATATGATTGTACCTGAACTAGAACATACACAAATTAGCATGTCTATTGAAATTAGTGGGATAGATGGTGTGTTCATTATAGGAAGAAAGAGATCTGCAAGTGACATGTTTAGCTTGCACCTTCTTTATGTTTCCTTCAAAAATCCATTAAGCAAGAGAATCATTCCTTATGTCCTAGTAAATCAGGAACCTATGCTTAGACTCACAACAGAAACCTTGCAATTGAACCAAATTCCTATGGTGGATACTTCCCAGAGTTGACAGCGTCATCCTAAGCTGCTTCTGTCCAACCTCCATCTTGAATTGCTTGATCGCCACAGCTTTGTTTTTGGAAAGAACCCCCTTGACAAATGAAGGGCCCAATTTCTCATGTCATCGTCCTGGTGAAGGCTTCTTCTGTAAGGTGTGGGGCACATGAAATTTAGTTGATTGCATGTGATATGGCCCTGTTTATGTTGTTTAGATTGCAGCAGATCTCAGAGGATTGTTGCAAATTCCTTTTGTCAATACATCCACATAATAAAGTACAATTGAAACATCATTCTTTGTAAGAGAAGGAAGGCAGGGAATTTGTAGATGAGAAGGAATGCGGTGTGATCAGGTAGTGCAGGGGAACGGGTGGTGATGATAAGGTGCAAGCGATGCCAAACCATGGCGGTGACAGTGATGACAAGGTTTTGCTGTCATATAATCAAGAATAAAACCAAGAATAATTAAGAAGGCTTTTTCAAAAACCAATAACACCGTCGTCGGTCCAAGACTAACACTTCAACCTCTAGTCCAATTATATGAGACATAAATTGACGCTAGTTTGAAAAAATAAATAAAAAAAATAATGTTAAAATGATATCTTATGTAGAACTTAGGAAAATTGATATAATTTGTTAGTTAAAACACTGACTAATAGTGTTTCACCAAATATCGAAAACAATATACCATGCCTTTCAGCATGTATAATAATGCTTAATTTGTTAGTGCAATGATACTTTTCATTGAAGTTAGAGAAGCCCAATGTTGGTATGTTGTATCATCTTTCTTTACTTTATATTTTTAATCTTTCAAAGATTTTTGGGTTTTCAAATAAAAAAATATTAAGTAATAATATTCAGAAAAGAATAATTGTTTATATTTTATAAAATAATATTCATCAAAAATCAAAACAATAATTTTTTTATAAATTATATAGGAATGGAGAGCTCATTGCCTACTACATCGTTATGTACATCATTTGTATCCTATAATTTTTGTAGATATATTTTCTAAACATTATACATAAATGTTCAATGTTCAATGTTTAATATATAATGACTATATTTTTAGAAAATATTATCAATTCTTTGGTTGAGTGTGTTGGAATCCAACATAATACAAAGTTTCACTTTAAATCATATCAAAATTTAAAAATACAAAAATTGAATAATATTTTATTTTTACATTGCACCATTATTATAGCATTATTCTATCGTTATACCTACATTTTTGCTTAAATTTTAATGGCATTTTCACAATGCCTTCTACATTTCATCATATCCCCAATGGCTATCATAATTTGGAAATAAGATATAGGGTGAAACTAGATATTAGATATAGTAATGGTTTCTTCAACCACACATTGAAAAACGAAATTATAAGTTCTACATTGTCAACTAATGCAATGACTTTTAGGTGTTTGATATATCTAATCAATTTTAATGTCTAAGGTGTGGAGAAATTGGATAAGGCATGGTGAGATTTGGGGTTTCTCCTTGAGGACGTCTATATTGGGAGCATCGTCCAAAGGGGGCACAATATCCTCCATATTAGATTTTGGTGGGGCCTTCATAGTGGTTTCCTTGATTTGGTTACATATCTTAATTTTAATATTAATATCACAAGAACATAATATGTCTTGTGAGAAACAATAAGAAAAATAAAAACACCATAAACTTTATTATTAAGATAAGTGAGCCTTTTATAAACAAGGACTTAGTTAACCTATCTTATAGCAGTGTCCAAAAACTAACTAACTAAACCAGATTACATTAAGTGCTCACACAACAGAGAAGATGGAGATGGTGCCTCCTTGGGAAGTGCACTTAGCTCAATCAGATTGGGCAAAAAAGGGTGAACCTTTGCTAACTTAGATTGGAAAAAGAAGGGTGCACCTAGCTGACTTAGATTAATTGGGAAAATAAGGGTGCACCTAGCTGACTTAGATTGGGAAAAGAAAGGTGCACCATTTTTCATGGCCCAATTATTCCGTGCTTAAGTCCAGAAGCAACCATGTTTCCACCATGAGATGAGGAAAATTTTGTTATAAGGAAGAAGAGGAGAACCAAGTTTGGATTTTTTTTGTTGGCGTCCCTAGCATCTCACAAGGTAGGAGATGTGTTTTTGTTACTTTGTAGTTTTTATCCAGGTATCCAAAATTGTATCCTTGGCCCATCGAGGCTAAAAATCCATAATACTATTTGCCATAATTTTAGCAGTGACCGACTCTCCTAGAAGGGGGGGCTCAATTAACTTCAAATTGTTCACATTGACAACATCATGAATACCCAACTAAGAAGGAAGATCCATTTAGAAATATTTTTCCCCAATCTATTCTAGTACTACATAATGTTACATTAGGGGAATTTTGAGGTCTAAAATGGGCCTCATAAGGAAAATAATAAAATAAAAGTTCTAAATTTTGGAGGGGAAAAAGAAAAACAACTTTTCCTTATCATATGTTTGACAAATATCCTTATCTGTTCACCCAAATTTCGAGTTTGGGGACTCGTTAGATGTGTAATTTAATTATGCGTTTAACCCATACCCACGCTACATACTTTTGAGGTACCCACTACACCCAAAAATGAATACATTTTTTATTCAAATTTTCATTTTTGGTTGTCGTGGGTATCTTAGAAGTATTCAGTGCATGCATGGGTTGGATGTGGAATTAAATTACGCATCCAACGAGTCCCCAAACTCAAAATTTGGGTGAATCCTTAAGGAGATATGTCAAAAATACAATAGGAAAAATTATTTTTTCTTTTTCCCTCCATTTTTTTTACAAATTTTACCCTTATGGTTGACATCATCATCTTGAATCCTATTGGTTCTTATAAAGTGAATTTTCAAGGTCCATTTTTTGTTTTGAGTCCATTTTTTACCTCGAAACTCCCCTAATGAAGTTTTAGTTTTCATAAATTTTAACAAACTTGTACTTCAATGCAGATCAAAATAAAATAATACTGAAGTAAAAGTACATCAGTAGTAAAAGTACAGAAAAATAAAAATATAATTTTCATCTCTTTCAACTTTAACACTCCTTATCTGTTAAAGTTGAAGCACACATTTAATAATTGCAGATGTATAACCAATAGTGTAGTAGTAGAAGTAAGACTAATTAGAAAAAAATGTGGCAAGATTAACAAATATAAATGAAAACATAAAAGAACAAGTCTGATAACTTACTTGGTGACTTGATATCTTCCTTATACTTAGAAATTACTTCATATCAGGCCTTTTCTCTTAGAGACAAGTCATTAAATAGAACAAGTAGTGAACCCTTACTTAAGGATAAACACATACCTGAGAAAGAGAGAGAGATAAATTATTCTAGGATAGGTGTAGACAAGTGCAACAATGAATACATAAAGCTCAATATGTTAACCAATTCAACCAAGAAGTGTCCAACAATTGGGATCATTCTTCAAGGAAACCCTAGCAAGATAGTAGCAGGCCAAAAAAATCTAGTGATTATCCATACATGCAGAATCCCACTCAAACCATCCCAACATAGGCAAAGGCATACAACACGTGTATAAACCTACTCAAAACAACCCAAATAGGTTGTGGTAATACCCTAGTATCCCATACATAGTAGAATCCTCACTAGACAGTCACAAACAGGTAACCACCTAGGTGACAACCCACAAACAGTCCACAATATAGTTGATAGTCTACAAAACAACCTACAACAAGATGGAATCCAACAAAAATTCCATGGTTTAAGTAGAAGATCAAAAAAATTCCATGGCTCAAGTGAATGAACAACAAACATCCCACAACTTAGTCACAAGGAGAAACAACATCCTCACAAAGGTATGGATAGCCCCAAGATGGCCCTAACAGGTAGCGACCTTCTCCCAAAAAACAATAACATCCCCAAGCAACCTTTAAACAGGAAGTGGTTCCTCACAAATAATAGAAGCAACCCTAATATGGCTTAGACAAGGAAGACGACCCATTAAGAACAGACCTATGTAGTAGATATTACTCACAGGAGGAAAACAAAAACCTTACAATCCTTGATGTCATCTTCAATTTGCTTATTAAAACCCTAGAACAATGATAAAAAATAAGATCTCTGATTTCCTTCATAAGACACACTCATAAATAATTTTAGGGCTTGTATTTATAACATTGAATTACTTCTAGAAGGATCCCCCTTCTAATTGTTCATTTACTTAGGGTTTACTCAAAAATTCAAGAATTCATACATTAAGGAGGATTTCCAAACACAAAATATAAATTAAAGTTAAGTCATTATAACAAAAGGGTCAAGGTACCACACTCAATAGGGGGCACTAGCACAGCAAGGGAGAGGTCAACACAAGGTTAACCAAAAGTCAAAAAGAGGTGTCACAACCAAGTGGGAAGACAACTCGTTTACCCAAAAGACCAAGGTGTAACAACAAGGTGGGAAGGAAACCCTTTTACCCATAAGGAGAAGCAACCAAACTTTTATCTTTCTCACGCAAGGTATGTGGTCCACAAGTGTTCCATACAATAACTATAAGTTTTATCATCACCATATAAGGAAGGTCCAAACTCGATGATGTGATCCTCTAGTCCTCCTTATTGCACCTAAAGGCCAAGTGCTAGTGACATCATCAAGGGGTGGCAAGTCCCTTGAAGAAACAACCTAGATTAACCATTTAGGAGAGGAGGACATCACACATCATCATCTTGCTTAAGTGACCAAGATACCCCTAGTTAATTGACCAGGACTATACCTATAGGATGTGCTTGTTCCTAGACCGGTATGTCTTTGTCTTATCCTGTAGGTTCTGCTTGGTCCTTTTAGCCAAGCATTGTATGGTCCCTACCAAAAATTCCCTAGAGACAGATAGGGTCCATAACCACATGTAGCTAGGGACTTTCCCATGGAGTCAATATTCTTTGTCCTAGAATAAGAACCCTAGTAGATTACTAGGGGCCCTAGGGTACTTGCTAGGAACTTGCTCTGCCTAGTTAATTGACCAAGAACACTAGCTAACTAACTAGGGTGTTATCCTCTTTAGTGAATGACTCTCACAATTGCACTATATTTAACACATAAGGAACATATTTGAGTGGATGGAGATTTTGATCATATTGGCCCTTAAATCATTGTTTGCCCAGCTATAACGAGATCCTAGACATGATCCCCTAGTTGAAAAACCAATGGAGTACAATGTCAATCCTGACACTTATTGGCACTATCTTAGGTGGATTGAAGAGTAGCCAAGTTTATGATTGCTTCCATGCCAAAGTATGGATAAAGTGTTGTGTTGAATGTTATTCCCACTAATGATGAGTAGAGCCAAAGGGAGTAAGACTAAGTGGAATTTTAGACGGGGATAAGGGATGTTACCGAAAATAGACCTCGAAAGGAGAGAAATTGATGAACAATAAGAGTAATTGGCATTTTAGAGGGGGATAAGAAATTTTAGAAGGGTCTAAGGCATGTGTCTGGGTGTAGTGAAAGAAGAGCTCAATGGTGTAAGAGGAAGAGGTGGTCTTATGGAAAGGGATGGATATTTCCATATTGGAAAATTGAGAACCACCCATATGACATAATGTTTTCACAAGGTTGGAGGAAACCCGCTCAAAAAATCCATGGATATATATTCAAAGGGTTTGGATGGAATGGGCAGGGGTTAGTAGAGACCATGCTTACAATTAGAGGGTGTTTTTAGCTACAAAGGTTTCAGGCATGAATAAATTGATCCACCTGCTTTAGTATGGCATACCAATAGAAGTGGCACTAGTGGTTTTTGAGGGTCTCAATGGTATTATAATTCCCACCACAAGAAGAAGAGTGTTCCTCTTAAATCAACACCAGTCGACCATCAAATTTAGGAACACATAGTTGGTTCAACTTATATATCCAACCCTCTTGAATGGTATAATCCAAGAAATTTATTTGGTTCGCTACTATGGACTGAAGGAGAGCATCCTAAATAGGAGCACATAGAGGATCATAAGCATAAATCTCTTTTTAGTAGTTATAAGAAGCTCTTGGTTCACTATTTATTAACATAATTTTTTAACAATAAAAGCTAAAGTAGAACACTCATTTAGTGTGGTTGGTAGTGGGATCAATTACACAAGACCTCACATAGAGAATGTCGTTTTGGCATATCTTACACTTTGTAAATTACAACAAAATTACATTAAGAAAACATGAATAGTTGATTAGAAATTGTAATTTAAAGAATTGATTGACTATAATATATTGTAGTTTCAACAATAATAAACCACAACTTCAGGATCATAGAAATTGCAATTTAAACATTGAGAAAATAAAATTACAACAGTTTTTATAATTTTGAGAGTTGTATGATTGCAATTTAATGAATTAGAAATTTCAATTTTGGCAACTACAAATTCACAAATGTCAATAACAAAGTGATTTAGGATAAATTCACATTTTTTAAAGGAAAAGTAACATTTCACTAATTGATTGATTGTTATTTTATAGTACTTAGGAATGCGAAGCTATGTTTAAGGCTTGAGGTTATTATGATAGAAATTACAATTTCAACAAATGATTAATTGCTTGATTGATTGTTATTTCATGGTGCTTAGGCATCGAAGCTAAATTTTAAGGCCTAAGTTTGTATTTTACTTCCTTAACAAATTCCAAGGCCTTATGGATAATGTTTACCTACCATGAATATGATGAAGGCCTTGAGACTCGTCCATGGCATGTGAACCATCTTAATAGCACTTAATTAAACATTCTCCATCTCAAGAACTATGAACAAATCCTAGACAGAGTGAGATGATCCCTCACTAGGGGATCCTTATCGTCGGAGTTGGACATATGTTCCATTAAGATGTTTCATTCACTATGGACAGGTATTGAGGCCTTTGCAATAGTTTAGATAGGGAAACAATAGCCCTAGGCCCTTAATATATGACCTAAGTGACCTATAGTATGCCATACTACAGGTTTGAGGCCCTAATTAAACCTTCTTGAGCTCAAGCACCATGAACAAATACTAGACATAGTGAGACAAACTCTCATTAGGGGATCATTTCCCTAGGAGTTGGAAATAAGTTCCATTAAAATGTTTCATACATAATGGATGGATCTCAAGGCCTTGTACATAGTTGCAGTACAGAAATAATATCCTTAGACTCTTAACATTCTTAAGGGGAGGGAAACAACAACCCAGGGCCCTAAAATTAACATATCAAGATCAAGAACAATGTTGAATATCGACCGATCAATCAATCAATTGTTGAAATTGCAATTTATCATCATCGATATTGCAATTAATGAATGATTGGAATTGTGCTTTTCATAAAATATAGTTACTTCTGGAATATTCAAAATGTTGATGTGTTGAATAACTAAAGAGATCCCAATTTTTTTTTATCTATATTTGGATATTCTAGAAATAACTAGATTTTTCAAATCCTTGAAAAATAGAGATTTCAACAAATCAATAATTTCAACTATAAAAAAATGGAGGAGAGATTGCAGTTTTGACCATTACGAATTCATAAATTTCAACAATTAATTTATAGGAATTTCAACAATTCATATTGCAATTTAAATAATTAGAAATTGCAATTTTAGAAACAAAAAGTTGCAATCTCAAAATCACACTTTCAACAATAAAATGACTGAGGCCAAAATTAAAAATTAAAGAACATTCAATAAGGAAAATGAACATTCAATAATCAAATCATTCAAGATAATTTCACAATTTTTTAAGGAAAAATGCGATTGAACAATCATTCATTAATTGCAATTTCAACAACTAGTTAATTGTTATTTCATGGTACTTAAGACTAATAAGTTACGCTTAGGTCCCTAGGCTATGATTTTCCTCCCATTAAAAATGTTAAGGGACTAAGGCTATTGCTTCCATACTATGACTATGGTCAAGGCCTCAAGACCCATCCATGATGCTTGAAAGATATTAATGGCACCTATTTCAAACTCCTAGGTGAGGTCTTGTCTCAACTGTCAAATTCTCATGCTTACGCACCTTGAAGAAATCCTATAGATCATGAGACAATCCCTCACTAGGGGACTCTTTTCCCTAGGAGTTGGAAAAAGGTGCCATTAAAATGTTTCATGCATCGTGGATGGGTCTTTATGCATTTACCATAGTCGCAGTATAGAAATAATTGTCTTAGGCCCTTAACATTTTTTAGGGGAAGGAAACAACAACCTATGCCCCTAAACTGTAGCTCCTCGGGCTCAAATACCATGAAATAACAATCAATCAATTGTTGAAATTGTTGACATTGTGATTTCTTATAGCTGAAATTGCAATTAATGTATTATTGAAATTGCAGTTTTCCTTTAAAAAATGTGAATATATCCTGAATCTTTTGAATGTTGAAATTCAAAATTTATGATCAAATGTTCATACAATTTCAAATTTTGACCTCTCAATCATTTTATTGTTGAAAGCGTGTTCATTTGAGATTGCAATTTTTTACTGGTAAAATTGAAATTTTGAAAGTCTTTAACTTTCAATATGTGATTATGAATTGGAATTTTTTAGTCATTTTTTCCAATAATTTTTTCCTTAAATCTCACCAAAAATAAAGAAGAATACTAGAATTTCACTGATAAGTTATTCATAATGCACATTCTAGGTGCAATACATGTATTCCGCCACAAATAAAGAAGAATTACTAGAATTGCATATATAAGTTATTCATTGGGTGCAATTAAAGTATTTGAGGGAATTGAATCCATATATATGTTCAAATATGAAATTTAAACAATGATAAATTGCAATTAGCAAAAGATTGTATTGATAAGTTCCAATATTGATAGCAAGAAAAAGTCAAAATCATAACATATTTAAACTACTTTTATTTAATATTATATTTGGATCTGGGATCATGAATAGATTGGATTTTTGGTTTATAGGACTCCAAGTGAAACACTACAACAACTTTAACCGGTCCTAGAAGGCCATGTCAACAAGAGCTGAATAAGATCAAAGGTTGTCACACAATGAGCCCTCAAAGTGCCAGCTAAGAAGAGAAAAAAAAATTATCGTCCCTATAGATTTAAGGCTATATAATTGTTTTCAAGACAATAATTCTGGGCTCCACTAAGGAAGGTTGTGAAACTTGAAGGCACAAAGGACTAAATTTGATTGGCTCAACAAATTTTAAACCATACAATAACTAGAAGTTTTATCATCACCATATAAGGAAGGTCGAAACTCGATGATGTGATCCTCTAGTCCTCCTTACTACACGTGAAGACCAAATTCTAGTGACATCATCAAGGGGTGGCAAGTACCTTGAAGAATCAACCTATATTAACCATTTAGGAGAGGATGACATCACACATCATCATCTTAGTTAAGTGACCAAGATCCTCCCAGTTAACTAACCAGGACTATACCTATAGGACGTGCTCGTTCCTAGATCGGGATGTCTTTGTCTTATCCTATAAGATCTGCTTGGTCCTTTTAGCCAAGCATTGTCTGGTCCCTAACCCAAATTCCCTAGAGACAGATAAGGTCCATAACCACATGCAGCTAGGGACTTTCCCATGGAATCAATATGCTTGGGTCTAGAATAAGAACCCTAGTATACTATTAGGGGCCCTAGGGCACCTACTAGGGACTTACTCTGCCTAGTTAATTGACTAGGAACCCTAGCTAACTAACTATGGTGTTATCCTCCCAGAGAATGACTCTCATAATTGCACTATATTTAACACATAAGGCACATATTTGACTGGATGGAGCTTGTGATGATATTGGCCCTTAAATCATTGTTTGTCCAGCTATAACGAGATCCAAGACACGATCACCTAGTTGAAAAAACAATGGAGTATAATGTCAATCATGACACTTATTGGCAATATCTTAGGTGGATTGAAGACTAGCCGAGTCTATGATTGCTTCAGTGCCAAAGTATGGATAAAGTGTTGTGTTGAATGTTATTCCCACTAATGATGAGTAGAGCCAAAGGGAGTAAGAGTAAGTGGCATTTTAGAGTGGGATAAGGGATGTTACCCAAAATAGACCTCGAAAGGAGAGAAATTGATGAAAAATAAGAGTA
Organism: Pseudotsuga menziesii; assembly: GCA_001517045.1. Lineage (NCBI taxonomy): Eukaryota > Viridiplantae > Streptophyta > Pinopsida > Pinales > Pinaceae > Pseudotsuga > Pseudotsuga menziesii. Next base: position 173,028 of record LPNX011055919.1, on the reverse strand, counting down.
ATTGGCATTTTAGAGGGGGATAAGAAATTTTAGAGGGGTCTAAGGCATGTCTCTAGGTGTAGTGAAAGAAGATCTCAACGGTCTAAGAGGAAGAGGTGGTCTTATGGAAAGGGGTGAATATTTCCATATTGGAAAACTGAGAACCACCCATATGACATAATGTTTTCACAAGGTTGGAGGAAACCCTCTCAAAAAAATCCATGGAGATATATTCAAAGGGTTTGGATGGAATGGGCAAGGGTTAGTAGAGACCATGCTTGCAATTGGAGGGTGTGTTTAGCTACAACGGTTTCAGGCATGAATAAATTGATCCACCTGCTTTAGTATGGAATACCAATAGAATTGGCACTAGTGGTTTTAGAGGGTCTCGATGGTACGTGAATTCCCACCACAAGAAGAAGAATGTTCATCTTAAATCAACACCAGTTGGCCATCAAATTTAGGAACGCATAGTTGGTTCAACTTATATATCCAACCCTATTGAATGGTATAATCCAAGAAATGTATTTGGTTTGCTACTATAGACTCAAGGAGAGCATCCTAAATAGGAGCAAAGAGAGGATCATAAGCATAAATCTCTTTTTAGCAGTTATAAGAAACTCTTGGTTCACTGTTTATTAACTTAATTTTTTAACAATAAAAGTTAAAGTAGAACACTCATTTAGTGTGGTTGGTAGTGGGATCAATGACAGAAGACCTCACATAGAGAATTTCATTTTGGCATATCTTACACTTTGTAAATTACAACAAAATTACATTAAGAGAACATGAATAGTTGATTAGAAATTGTAATTTAAATAATTGATTGACTATCATATATTGTAGTTTCAACAATCATAAACCACAATTTCAGGATCATAGAAATTGCAATTTAAACATCAACAAAATAAAACTACAACAATTTTTATGATTTTGAGAGTTGTATGATTGCAATTTAATGAATTAGAAATTTCAATTTTGGCAACTACAAATTCACAAATGCCAATAACAAAGTGACTTAGGATAAATTCACTTTTTTAAAGGGAAAATGACATTTCAATAATTGATTGATTGTTATTTCATGGTGCTTAGGAATGGGAAGCTATGTTTAAGGCTCGAGGTTGTTATGATATAAATTACAATTTCAAAAAATGATTAATTGATTGATTGATTGTTATTTCATGGTGCTCAGGTGTTGAAGCTAAATTTTAAGGCCTAAGTTTGTATTTCACTTCCTTAACAAATTCCAAGGCCCTAAGGATAATGTTTACCTACCATGAATATGATGCAAGACTTTAGACCCATCCATGGCATGTGAAACATCTTAATAGCACTTAATTAAGCATTCTCCATCTCAAGAACTATGAACAAATCCTAGACATAGTAAGATGATCCCTCACTAGGGGATCCTTATCATCAGAGTTGGACATATGTTCCATTAATATGTTTCATGCACTATGGAGAGGTATTGAGGCCTTTACAATAGTTTTTATAGGGAAACAATAGCCCTATGCCCTTAATATATGACCTAAGTGACCTATAGTACCTCATACTATAGGTATGAGGCCCTAATTAAACCTTCTTGAGCTCAAGCACCATGAACAAATCCTAGACACAGTGAGACAAACTCTCATTGGGGGATCATTTCCCTAGGAGTTGGAAATAAGTGCCATTAAAATGTTTCATGCATAATGGATGGATCTCAAGGCCTTGAACATAGTCGCAGTACAGAAACAACAGCCTTAGACTCCAAATATTTTTAAGGGGAGGGAAACAACAACCGAGGGCCCTAAAATTAACATATCAAGATCAAGCACAATGTTGAATATTGATGGATCAATCAATCAATTATTGAAATTGCAACTTATCATTGTCGATATTGAAATTAATGAATGATTGGAATTGTGCTTTTCATAAAATATAGTTACTTCTGGAATATTCAAAATGTTTATGTGTTGAGTAACTAAAGAGATCCCAATTTTTTTTATCAATATTTTGATATTCTAGAAATAACTAAAATTTTCAAATCCTTCAAAAATAGAGATTTCAACAAATCAATAATTTCAACTATAAAAAGATTGAGGAGAAATTGCAATTTTGACCATTACAAATTCATAAATGTAGGGATTTCAACAATGCATATTGCAATTTAAATAATTAGAAATTGCAATTTTAGCAACAAAAAATTGCAATTTCAAAATCACACTTTCAACAATAAATTGAGTGAGGCCGCAATTAAAAATTAAAGAACATTCAATAAGGAAATTGAAATTTCAATAATCAAATCACTCAAGATAATTTCACAATTTATTAAGGAAAATGCAATTGAACAGCCATTCATTAATTGCAATTTCAATGATAAAAATTTGCAATTTCAACAACTAGTTGATTGTTAATTCATGGTACTTAAGATTGATAAGTTATGCTTTGGTCCCTAGGCTATCATTTTCCTCCCATTAAAAATGTTAAGGGACTAAGGCTATTGCTTCCATGCTATGACTATGGTCAAGGCCTCAAGACCCATCCATGATGCTTGAAAGATATTAATGGCATCTATTTCAAACTCCTAGGTGAGGTCTTGTCTCAACTGTCAAATTCTCATGCTTACGCACCTTGAAGAAATCCTATAGATGGTGAGACAATCCCTTACTAGGGAACTCTTTTCCCTAGGAGTTGGAAAAAGTAGCCATTAAAATGTTTCATGCATCATGGATGGGTCTTTATGCATTTACCATAGTGGCAGTATGGAAACAATAGCCTTAGGCGCTTAACATTTTTTAGGGGAAGGAAACAACAACCTAGGCCCCTAAGTGTAGCTCCTCAAGCTCAAGTACCATGAAATAACAATCAATCAATTGTTGACATTGTGATTTCTTATAGTTGAAATTGCAATAATTAATGAATTATTGAAATTGCAGTTTTCCTTTAAAAAATGTGAATATATTGTGAATCTTTTGTAAGTTGAAATTGCAAATTTATGATCAAATCTTCATACAATTTCAAATTGTGACCTCTCAATCATTTTATTGTTGAAGGTGTGTTCATTTGAGATTGCAATTTTTTACTGGTAAAATTGAAATTTTGAAAGTCTTTAAGTTTCAATATGTGATTATGAATTGGAATTTTTAGTCATTTTTTCCAATATTTTTTTCCTTAAATCTCACCAAAAATAAAGAAGAATACTAGAATTCCATTGATAAATTATTCATAATGCACATTCTAGGTGCAATACATGTATTATGCCACAAATAAAGAAGAATTACTGAAATTGCATATATAAGTTATTCATTGGGTGCAATGAAAGTATTTGAGGGAATTGAATCCATATATACTTTCAAATATGAAATTCCAACAATGAAAAATTGCAATTAGCCAAAGATTGTATCAATAATTTCCAATATTGATATCTAGAAAAAGTCAAAATCATAACATATTTAAACTACTTTTATGTTTTATTTTATTTGGATCTAGGATCATGAATATATTGGATTTTTGGTTTATAGGACTCCAGACACTGCAACAAATTTAACCAGTCCTAGAAGGCCATGTCAAGAAAAGCTCAATAAAATTAAAGGCTATCACACAATGAGCCCTCAAAGTGCCAGCTAAGAAGAGAAAAAAAAACAAATTATGGGCCCTATAGATTAAGGTTATATAATTGTTTTCAAGAAAATAATTCTGGGTTCCACTAAGGAAGGTTGTGAAACTTGAAGGCACAAAGGACTAAATTTGATTGGCTCAACAAATTTTAAACCATATTCAATGAGTCATCTATGGATATCATATAAGAATTCATTAGATATTGAGTTTGTGACTTTTATATTGTCAAATTGTAGGATAATTGTCTTTCAATATACAATTAATAATATTTGAATATAAATAATGCAAGTACACAATTTCTTAATTTGTTATTTACTATATGCATAGATGCAAAAATCCAAAGAAAGAGATTTATTTTATCAACAAAGTAAAAAAGAAAATATAAACTAGAAGATATGGAAAAATAAGGTTAATTTTCATGATTACTTTTGAATCTTGCTTCATTTTAAATCTTATATTTAAAGGCAGTCTAAATCAGACTTTGAATCTGCCCTGGGAACCGCCTTTGGATTCTGCCTTGGAAAATACCTGAAACTAAGCCTTTTGTTCCTCATCAAAACCTTGGAGCAACTCTCATATAAAGAAACTCCCCTTTTAAACAGAAACTACATATTCACCCAGTACTTACCCTATAACCTACGCCTTTTCACTATCCTTTTTATCCCCTTGACCCTAGAGATATAAATACACCTAGATCGGATGGACACAAGATTTGGGCATTAGCTCAAGCCGGGAATACTATAGTACTACGCTTCATCTGGTAAGTTTGAAAAGTTTCAATTAAATTTTGTAGTTTTATTATTAATAAAGTAAGATTTCATAATTTTTTATTTCAAAACATAAATATTTAATTAATTTTGTTAGTATAATTTTATATGTTTATTTCATCTTTTTATTTTAATTTAGTCCAACAAAATTGTAAGCTGCCTGGAGGAGTAGCTCCTCTCCTAGGGTGCCTCAAGGCTTGCCCAAACAGGCCGCGCGATTAGCCTCAAGGGTTAGCTCAATTGGTAAGACGTGCGCACATTCTCTCCGTTCGGGGGAGGTCACGGGTTCGAGCCTTGAGTCCTCTGGGGTTAGGCCGGCGGTTTACCACCTCTACCATCCACAAATGTGGGGAAGTATTGCTAGGTTTCCCGTGGCTGAAAAAAACAGGCGACGCGATTCTCAAAATCTCGCGCACCCACTGTTGGGTGCTTTGGGCGAACCAACGTCTTGGCAGCGAGAAGAAAAGTTCTCATTCAAAGTTTCTGTAGCAATCGTTTCTCCCATATGGATATCGTGCTGACTTATGTATTCAGAAATCCTCTCTGGCACGAATTCATTCAGGGTATGCCCATTATATTTCACTTCTCCTTCAACCTGAATGAAAAGCTTAGACAAAAAATGATGTTTTACGTAGTTGAATAAATATAACACCTTGAAATTGAAATTGAGACCTCAAGGCATAATACTTACATTGAGAGTGTTTGGAAGCTTTCTGAAATTGCCAGGAACAGAGTAGTCTTACCCGAGGAAGGAGGCCCAAGAAGCAATTTCATTCTTTCATAATTGTAGTTTTGCAAACCACAAATCAGCCCAGACCTTCGATTACCTATTATTTTAAAGTTGAAATATTTACAAACACATGTCTACCTTCTTGGTTTAACGATACCGTTCACAATGTGAAGAATTATTAAATTTCTCTTCTTTGTCCTTGTCGACAGAAACATACTCAAAGCATCTTACGATCAACATCACAAAACGTTCGGTCAAAAACATGTGGCTATGCAACCCAAAGGTTATTAGTAATTTGAAGATATGATATAATAAATTGTGTTTTAATGAAAATTGAATTTTTTTTGTATAGAAGTTCAGTTTCGGGTTTAAATTTTCAAAATATTCCTGGTTTGACAAATCGAGAGATCCCATTGAGAGAATTCTCTAGTATACATAAATCGAAATACTATTTTTAATCCGAACATATTACCTCAACCATATTGACTATCCAGTTGATTAAGGTTGGGAACCATAAACATCGGTAGAAATATTCAAATCCTGAAAACGAATCTCAATCTCTAGTATGACGATTCCCACTCTGAGTAGCACAAGCAGAAGATGATGAGATGATATGGGTATGATAAAGTGCAATAAATTCCAAAAATTGAGTAGAACCCATCGAGTCTTTGACGAAGTTTGAGCATTAAGCGTTCATTATCTTGGTGTGATATTCCCAGGAGTCTTTCTATGATTTGTTTTCAAGCTGCAGCTTGAATTTTTGTGACGTCGATCTGGTTGTGACAAGATCCAATAAATTGAATTGATTGTTGACTATTAGATCATTCAGTATGGAAGTTACGAGACGTTGGTATGTGGAGAGCCTCTCTATACTTTCCCATTCCAACGCCTCAACTCGATGACAGACTTGGGAATCGATCGCCACCCCCAAGACAAATTTGAGCTGCCAAATGTAACGAACCCCTAATAGTCAAGTAATTTTTTTTTCACTTCATCCAACCAAGTCTATCATCGAGTTCGAGAGCGTTGGTATTCAATTATACTTAACATTGTAAACAAGGGAAAAATTAACTCAATCTCATATATTCAATCCTTAAAGAAAATACGGTATCACCAATTCAGAGTAAGGTTGAGTCTGACACATTGCTATATAAACATTCTAAATATCCATTAATAGAATAAAGTATTATCTTTCAACATTCATGATTTTTTTTACTCTTACATTCCTTACTTTGCTAAGCAAAGTAGTCAATTATGAAAACTCTAATATTATATAGTACATTATTTTACATTTCTCAAGTTTAATCCAAACATAACATCTTTCACTGTGAATGTGAAAACGCTCATTCACTTATCTATTACTACCCCATTTCTATGCTTTTAACTTCATTTTTAATTAATATATACAGATTTGAACATCAACTTGTAAAATTAGGAATCCATAGATAGTACAGATCACTTATCTAATGAATAAAGTCACACAACAAAGAACAAAGGTGCTTGAGAACTTGAGTTCGACTTTTCTCCCAACCAATCTCGATGACTGTCTGGCCTATATGTTCATGCCCAGTTGCAGCGCCCTAGCTGGGAAACGAATCGACTAAGACTGAGGAAAAAGAACTAAAAATATTAAGTGTGTCTTTAGGCTGTTTCAAATATTATTTATTAAAAAGTTCCTTGCTCCATATACAAAATAACGCTAAGGTGAATGCCTCAGTTCTAAACGACGATAGACAATTTAAAACTTTAAATAAGATAAAACTTCCATTTTTAATAATCAAATTTATTGAAATTGCTCTCAAGATTAAATTATCGGTGCATTGGTGTTATGACTTTGGATTCATAACTGTGGATTGAAGCACTGGATCTCCCTTGAACCATTAAATCAATAATGTTGAGGCAAGTAAACAAAAACGTTTAACAAACAATTAGGATTTTCAATTTTATGCGTGACGATTGACTACGATTAGTGTTTTCTTACTAAGTATAATATATTCCTACAAAGGAATTGGATCTCTATCCACGTGCCGCCTTGCACAAACATATTATTAGTATGGACGGAATCTTTATTATGTAAAAAAAATGACGGTTAGATACATGGTAGAGGCTAAGGACTGATTAATTTTCGAGAGTTTCCTAAAAAAATTTACCTTATGCACATATTAAACAAAGAAACACAAAAATGTACCTTCTTGTGTGTATTCAAAACAAGAAGGGATCCTACTCCCCATCTCGGAGGCCACACCTTCCACATTGATCCAAAGTTTAAGATGTAATATTGCTTAAGAGAGTGGTCGACTTTCCATAAGAAAGCTCCACTTTACCCATTTAATACCTTATTAAAATAAACAAGGCCAACAACCCATTAAAAAAAAAACATGACTTTAAGTAATTCAATATAACTAACAAAACTCCAAGAGTTTATGGAGTTGGGTCTCCAATCCAGGGTCCACCATTTGTTTAATAAAATGATTTATTTTAAATGGTTTAAATATGTATTATTTCATAAATATTTTAATAGATAATGGGTGTGTGCAGGAAGTTGAGGGCCTCTTTTAGCGCATTAGATGCAATACAAAACTGAAGAAATAGACATCCATCAACTTGCATGGATATTTTGAGACACTTACCCAATGAATCTTGCGATCAATAAAAAACAAGAAATGTAGGAAATTGAATGACCTTTCGAAATATATAATTTTTTTTTATTGAAAATGTTGTTAACTATCTAAAGTTAGATATTTTTTAACGGGCACTTTTTATATTTGAGACAAATTATAAGGTATTTTTTTTTGTGGGTG
>LPNX011055919.1:152651-160151 GCA_001517045.1 Pseudotsuga menziesii | reverse complement strand
GAACCGGAGAAACTGAATCCCCCACTTGGGCCTCCACCACCTCAATCCTCCATCACTTCGATAGCAAGCTTACTAGCAAAATGCAAGCTTGGGAAGAACACAACAGTGCTCCAAGGGACAAAGGGATGTAGACTCAAGCATAAGTTCTGGCAACAATGGACTATAGTTTTGTTACTCTCAATTCTCTCTTATGCTTTCAATGTCTCAATAGGTTCCTTATATAGATTTTCAAAGGGATACTGAAAGGTCGAATCCGTGCGATCTCAAGGCATATGGAAGGCCATGAGTCATATGAGTCGGATCCAAATCAAGGAACGCTCCAAAAGGTTTTGGATTATGCACACATCCCGATGTACACGACTATAGAGGGAATATCCACGTATGTACGCGGTTATCGGGGAAAAGGCCGCGTATATCATTTTTCTTATGTTTTTAGGGATGGTCAAGGATACATCAAAAGACAAAAAGTGGTTCATAGGGGCTAATGAGTCTGCAGCGGGACAAGGGAAGGCCATACAATGTGTGATTCACCTAGTGTGGTGAAATACGCTATAACAGATGCCCCCTAATGTATGAGATCAGAGGGGTTATACGATGGCCGAAATACATTATAAGTCCATCCCAGAAGTGAAGTGATGAAGGTACCCAAATGGAAGACCAGCCACCCAATCAGCATAATACCATAATACAACTCTGCATATAACTGCAGACATATAGTAGTCCCGAATACATAAGAGTACAATGGCCATGAATCGACATGAAACATGATAACACATATGTGGTCATCGCCACGTACAATATACATAGATCATAATCTCCATGATGAAGATATACAAAGGACCATGATCTCCACAAAGGCTGAAGATATATAACAGATAAAGATCTCCATAGTGGCTGGAAATGTTTGACATATACTGGAACAAGTCACGAGAGCTGAAATCTCATGAACACTGGCAAGATCAAGGAGGTAGGATATAGTGGATGCCACCAATCTGGAAGGTCTTCTACACACACCGCTATGAGTACATGTCCTACTATGCGAATAGAGGTGTCGAGGTCGAACATAGTAGTCCATCGTCTAATTACCGGTCATTGATGTATACCGTTAATAGACACGAGATCACCCACCAATAATGAAAATGGGAATCAAGGTACTAGAGTGCAAACTAACAAGTGTGAATAAATGTGTTGAGGTCGAACACTTGAGAGAATCCATCGATTAGGGGACATTGATGTATTCCCAAAACTGTCGATGGCGAGAGAACCTGCCACTGATGACTACAAGTCTCAAGGCACTCAAAATGACTCTAGACTCCAATCCCAGAATAAATGATCTGAAGTCGATGGGATGAAATCTGATGGAAGGAGGGCATTAGGGCATTCCCCATCATCCAACACGAGGTACTCAACAAGGCTGTATAATATGGAAGAACTCGATCATAAGGTGCACGAACCAGTAACTGTACCGGGAATGGCCGACATGCAAAGTCAAGATAACTAAGGAATGGCCGACTCAGGTTTCAACTTCCTTTGAACAAGAGCATAATGGCATATGGTGACTGAATGAAGGCAGCATAGACTCGATATACAAACTGGGACATCTCTATGACGCAGGAGGCATCAATAGAGGCTCCATAGGGATTGGAAGCTTAACCAGTCGGTGGGGATAAACTCAGATAAACGAGTACAGCTCCTAAAGTCAAACTATAACCCAACCAATGGATGTGATATATAGTGCTCTGTTCGAAGGCGACACGACTCGACAGCTGCCAAAGATAATATCTTTTCTTGTCCGGCTTTTTGGTTTTTTGATTTTTTTGGTCTTTTTCAGTTATTTGAAAAGCTTGAAAAAAGAATAAACTAGCTTTATAGTTACAAACTAGGAGGAGATGAGTGTCATGAGGGCAAACAAACTAGTTCCAAGCAGTGGAACATACCTATGCTCAATGCAAGGATACATGTGTAGGATATTGACACTCGAGGGAAAATCCCCTCCCGGTAAAAAGGGAATCAAGCTGCGAAGGATATAAAGAAAGGATCTGCATGGCTAGACATGAGACGAGCTCGGGCTATATGGCTGAAACGCAATGTCAGGGGAACCGGCATAATGCATAATAAGACAGGCAAAGCTCATGATAATGCATCCACAACTTGATACAAGGGAGTCCGGGGGATCATGGCCAACATAAAATCAAGAGGAGTATGAGGCTCTTGTTAAATGTCATGGAAATACTATACAACGGACTCCCACACCCTAAAGGGGGAAACATCAGCATGGGCACCAAATGCAAATAAGGTGCTAACTAGGGTACCCATGTAAGGTGAGGCTCTACCACTCATATCATGCCACTTCTATATCAGCAAGAAGGTTCCGTGACATAATAGAGTGGGTTCGTACCTAAGGATATAGTGACATGGTCATAAGGTCATGCAAAATGCAAACGGTGGTGAACCTAACCTATATGCCAGTGTAGACGTTATACCTGAGATCAGTACGAACGGGTCAATCCAAAGGCTGAAACGGCGCTGAAAATGGTCTTCTACATCACATATTAGGTCAGAAACGGTCCAAAATGGTTAGAAACAGTCAAAACTATAGGAAACGGGGTAAAAATTTTCTATAAATAGTAAAAAATAGAAATCATTTGAAACTTTCACCCATTGGAGCTCTGATTTTCAACTGTAAATTCCAGGAGATCCAGCTGGTGGAATTCACAACCGTCTCTTCCAAGTATTTACTCATGTTCTCTGCTTGCATTTCAATACAATTTTTACAATTTTTCATGGTCAAATGAGGTTTTAAAGGCCAATCTTACATGAGCACTGCGGCCCACGCAGGTATCGAGGCTTTTTCTGCGTATAGGGCTGGCTATATGCGGAAAAGGGACTGGAAACCGCGTACATACGCGGCTATTTTCAAAATAGCCGCATATGACGCCGCGCAAAAGGATTTACATGAATCTAATGGACATTTTGGTCAATTTCTCATGCAGGATGGTGCTAGAGTGGCGAGAACGCGAGCATGGTGACGTAGAGGAAGCAGTAAGGGCTGATAGAATGGCTCAAGAAGCTCTAAGAAGATGTGGACTCTACAAGTTTTGGTGCCTAGGTGGCTTGAGGGCCAAACCAGGACTACTACAGATGCTTGTAGACTATTGGGATCCAGACTCAGAGTCCTTCCAGCTAGATGGCATGTCCCTCACCATTGAGGTGGAGGATATCTACTTTATCACAGGTCTATCTCGGCAAGGTGAGATGGTGAACCTTCATGCCCGAGGAGGGCTAGGTCATGGGCTGACTATCGATGAGTACATAGCTGTGTACTGCTACCCAGAGACTAAGAAGGTGGGGAGCCAGGTTCCCACCAACGCTATACAGGTGCTGGGCCTAAAGGCCATACTATTGACGCTGGGCAGGATAGTAGGCTTAGCATCACTCCATCATGCCTCTCGGCCACTGATGTTCTATGCGGTGGAGTGTATGACACCGACCATCTATGACTGGAGCACTTCCCTACTGAGCAACATGAAACATCAGCTCAGTGAGTGCAAGGCATGTAGGATACGGAACTTCGGTTTCAGCAGTATCTTGAGCACGTTTTTCTTCGAGCGTGTTCTGGGATTGAGCCCTAGAGTGGATGTTCCTCTCCACGGGATTCGAGATCCGGCCCAACGACGTTGGGCAGACGCGATGCGCAGACTGGGGGGTGGTAGGGTAGCCAACCCTTATCCAACAGACTTTTTTCCATGGTGGCGACGACAAATTGTTGCCATAGAGGACTACCCTTATGCAGGGATAGACTTCCGGGGAGATCCAGACATGCCATTACCACTAGGATCAGCATATGGAGACATAGGTAACGAATCTTGACCCTTACTCTTTTTAAAAAAATTTGAATTATTTAATTTTTGTGTGTTTTCTTGATTAATGGAATAAAAAAGACATGGTTTTGGGTGACAATACATAATGACATCTACTATTCATGTGCAAATGTGGGACCACGGCGACCAGAGGGCTTCCCACATCATAGACGGAGGGGAAGAGGAGACGATATCACCGGTGTGGATGCGGAGCGAACGCTCCAAAGCATCCATACCAACTTCGTGTGACTGACTCACAGGATTCCCATGGCACAAGTCGAGGACTTGCCTGAGGCTATGCAAAGACAGGTGGTGGGTGTACCACGCGCATGGGTGCGTTTATTCCGGCGGCTAGCTAGAGCCGTGGTGACATATCATGATCACAACCCTCTTCCACCTCCACAGGACTAGAAACCTGGGAGTGTATCTATTTTGTACTACCGTGTATATGATGGTGGCTTTCAAAGCCCCAATTTTGTATTATGACATTATGTATTACCACATTTTTGATATATAAAAAAGTTTTATGGTGATCGGTTTATTTATTTACATGTGTAAAAATTGTGTTTATGATTAATTTATGATGAATGAAACAAATGCCAATCTAACACATAGTTAGCATATGAGTCAGCAATTTGATTATAATTTCTTGGAATGTGTATATATGTTATGTTCTCAAATTGCCGTTCTAGCAATCTCACACGTAAGAATCTTCTCAATAACATCGGATCTCTAACATGGTACAAACCATTGAGCTGTGACACTACTAACTCTGAATCAAGACGTACCTCATGAGAGAGAACACCATGCGAAATGGCATCCCGTAGAAGCTCGATAACGACACTATATTTAGCAACATTGTTGGAAGATGGCCGTAGACATACACCTCCTGAAGACAATACATGACCCATAGGAGTATAAATCACCCAAGCAGCTGAGGCTGAGTGTTGAGTGTGATGGCTTGCACCATCCGCGAATCCTATGTAGGTGGAAGATTCCATTGACATCTGCCACAAGAAATGGAAACTAATCACAAACCCGATCATGATAAACAAGACCTAACTATGCAAAAAAGATGTACAATAATATACAACAAGCAGCCTTGGCTAAAGATCATGCATAGTATTTTTTGAGATAGAGCCCATTTTTAGGCTCCGCCAAGGCCGTCCCTTCGTAATCCACTAACTCGTAGGCACCCTTCTCTAACACATGCTTGACCACATAAGGACCACGCCACATAGGATTGAACTTCCCTGCCCCCAAGGGTTCTTTCGATTGATCCCACAAAAGGACCAAGTCTCCCTCACTAAACACTCTCGAACGGACAGACTTATCGTATTGGGCCTTTACGCGACGCTTATTAACCTCTAGAGTCACCAAGGCATCTCTACGCTGCTCATCGAGTTGCTCAAGGTGAACCAAATGCTCCTCCAAAGGCGAAGTGTTTGGTAAGAGTTCCACGGCTAACTTCAACGAAGGAATCTCGCATTCAACCGGAAATATCGACTCCACTCCATGCACAAGCTGATATGGAGAAAAACCAGTGGCAGTCTTTACCGCGGTTCGATATTCCCACAAAGCAGGGTACAACATAATATGCCAATTCATCTTGCTTTGTGTGATGGTTCGTTGGAGAATGGACTTAAGTGATTTATTCACTGCTTCAACCTGTCCATTCGCTTGAGGATAGTAAGAAGAGGAGTGCTCTTGCTTATATCCTAACTTGGATGCCAACTCTTCCATCATACGGTTCTGAAAGTGCGAGCCATGGTCAGTGACAAGCTCTCTCGGAATCCCGAACCTAGAAATGATTTGGTTGGATACGAAGTGAGCGGCTGTCTCACCGTCGGATTTTACTGTAGGCATTGCTTCATCCCATTTCGTGAAGTAATCAACAACCACTATGATATGATGGTGCCCCCCAGCCGAAGCTGGGTTTCAATCCATAAAATCGAGCCCCCATTTGGTGAAGGGACCGGCGGTGATAATAGGGTGTAACGGGGCAGGCTTCGAGCGCATGTTACGTGTGAACACCTGGCAAGGGTGGCACCTCTTGACCGCTTCAATACAATCGTTGAAGACCGATGGCCAGAAATAACCTGCTCTCAAAATATTTTGAGCTGTAGAAAGCCCAGATAAATGACCACCACACGCCCCTCCGTGGAAATCATTAAGCACTACCTCAGCCTCATCATGAGTTAAACAACGTCGTAAAAGGGAATCTACTCCACGGCGGTACAAAGTATTGTCCATTATGAGGTAGTTCTTGGAGACGTGACGTAATCGTCATTGTTCATCTCGCGAGAGGTGAGTAGGGGTCCTCTGCGTTTGGAATTATACTATGATATCCCCGTACCATGGGTCAGCCATTGAGATTAAGAAAATGTGTTCATCAACGAACGTATCTTCACATACCGACTCCTCAGCCTCGCTCGGAAAATCCGATATGAGCTCTGCAAAGATTAAAGATTTCTTCGATTTTGCCGAAACAAATTCGAGATCAAACTCTTGCAGGATGACAATCCATTTATTATATTTTCCCCCAATCATCCTATGCGTGAGGACGAATTGAAACGGATTGACATGGGAAACAACCAAGGTCTGGAGAAGGAGAATATAATGTCTCAAATGTTGCACCGCATGTACAGTAGCTAAGGCAAGCTTCTCAACATGAGAATACCGAATCTCTGTGTCAATAAGGTTTCGGCTCAGATAATATATGACATGCTCCTAGAGCTCCTCATCCTTTTGAACCAAAACCATCCCAATCATCTCTAAAGACGCGGCCACATATAATAGGAAATCATGGCTATAATCTGGAGGACTAATCACCGGGGCCGATGCTAGGGCTCACTTAAGTGCATCGAAGGACTCCTAGGCTTGCTCATCCCATTCAAAGGGAGTATCCTTCTTCAGGAGACGCATGAAACCTCTAGTCAAATTGGAGAAATTGACAACAAATCTTCGTAGGAATTTTTCCATGCCTTGCAAACACTGAAGATGACGAATATTTCGTGGGGGAGACAACTGAAGTATTGCCTCAACCTTCAAAGGGTCGACTCTTATACCCTCTTTCGAAACGATAAATCCTAACAAACGACTTGATTTCACGCAAAAGTTGCACTTATGAGGGTTTAATCTAACAGCATAGTGACGGCATCTTTCGAACACCAATCTCAAGTGATAAGAATGACACATCCTCATGCGAGAATGAGCAGCGAGGTCATCCAAAAATACTTCAATAATGGACTTGAGATCGTGGAAAATCAAGGTCATTGCCTGCTGAAATGTAGATCCGTCGTTTTTAAGGCCGAAAGGAATTTTTCGATACGCAAATGTTCCCCAAGGACAAATGAATGCGGTCTTATGTTGGTCCTCGAGTTTAATTTGAATCTGATTATACCCGAAAAAGCCGTCCATAAAGGAGAACACCTCGCTACCCACACACTCATCCAAAATATGATCTATAAACGGTGTGGGGAAGTTATCCTTAGGATAGGCACGATTTAAATCACGGAAATCAGTGCATATACGGATCGCTCCCTACTTCTTATCCACCGGAACGGG
The DNA here is from genome assembly GCA_001517045.1 of Pseudotsuga menziesii. Taxonomy (NCBI): domain Eukaryota; kingdom Viridiplantae; phylum Streptophyta; class Pinopsida; order Pinales; family Pinaceae; genus Pseudotsuga; species Pseudotsuga menziesii. The sequence goes on along the minus strand of LPNX011055919.1, from coordinate 152,724 downwards.
GTTTGAAACCCACTCCCTCAAGGGAACGGGATAGATGAAACCAGCTTTCAATAGCTTCTCTATCTCTGCCTTT
>LPNX011055919.1:84807-135989 GCA_001517045.1 Pseudotsuga menziesii | reverse complement strand
GCTATCCCTCCTGTCCATTGCCTGATGACCTCCGTCTATGATGGTTTCTGAAGCTAGGGTTTCGCTCAGTAGGGGACAATTTAGTCACGCCAATGAGGGCCAAATATGGAAAGCCATGGATGGTGGGGATACGGTTGGCATTTCCATATTTCCCATGCCCAAACACGCTAGCAAGAGTTGATGGAATACGAAATTGCAGCTCCGTGAGGTTTTTTGCGCACCGGGCACTAGTCCAGCAGGTGTCCCTGAATGGTATCTAGAGGTGACCTGCAACTCACCATAGATCGATGCTTGAGCCTACAATCGATGAACCATCAATTCCATTGGATTCATGACATGGGATTTTAGCTAGGGGGGTCCTCTCCCTCCTGTCCATTTCCCAGTGACCTCCATCTACAGTGGTTTCTGAAGCTAGGGTTTCGCTTAGTAGGGGACAATGCAGTCACGCCAACGAGGGCCAAAGCTAGAAAGCCATGGACAGTGGGGATGAGGTTGGTGTTGCTATATTTCCCATGCACAAAAATGCTAGCAGGAGTTGACAAAATACACAATTGCGGCTCTGTGAGGTTTTTTGTGCACCGGACCCAAGTCCACCAGGTGTCCCTGAACTGTATCTGAAGGTGACTTACAACTCGCCATAGATCGATGCTCGGGCCTCTGATTGATGAATCGTCGATTTTCTTGGATTCATGACATGGTATTTTAGCTAGGGGGGGCCTCTCCCTCCTGTCCATTTCCTGTGACCTCTGTCCACAGTGGTTTCTAAAGCTAGGGTTTCGCTCAGTAGGGGACACTGTAGGCATGCCAACAAGGGCCAAAGCTGGAAAGCCACGGATGGTGGGGATGCGATTGGTGTTGCCATATTACCCATGCCCAAACACACTAGTAGGAGTTTATGGAAAACAAAATTGCGGCTTCATGAGTTTTTTTGCGCACCAGGCACAAGTCGACCAGGTGTCCCTGAATGGTATCTAGAGGTGACATACAACTCGCCATAGATTGATGCTCGAGCCTCTGATCGACGAACCGTCAATTATGTTGGACTCATGACATGGGATGTTTTCTAGGGGGGGGATATACCTCTTGTCCATTACCTAGTGACCTCCATCTACGGTGGTTTCTGAAGCTAGGGTTTTGCTCAATAGGGGACAATGTAGTCACGCCAATGAGGGCCAAAGCTGGACAATGTATTTCATGCCAACGAAGGACAAACTTGGAATAACCTATCCCTAAATAGGGTTTATTATTTAACATGCATGGCCCATAACCATAACCCTACCAAGTAAACCCTAATCCTAACCCTAATCTTATCTTACTATCACAACTCAATTCAGAATCAATCTAATGTCCAACTCAACTTTTTCAAATCCGGTGGACTTATGCTTCAAATCATGTTGATTCATGAAGTTGGTTCTCTGTCTTTGGATTCTATTGTAGTTCCTTTAATGCTGAGTGATTATTCATTGGGTCCATGAGGTTTGTTGAATAGTGTTGTTGGTTGTTGATGAAATGTGAAGCATGTATCGCACTTAGTTGTATTAAATTACACTTGAGCATTGACTTAACTTGTAATTTAATGAATCCAAACTCACAATTTTTAATTAGATATATCCAATTGGTGTGCAAGTAGTGAGTTCATTGAAACCTTGAAATACATTGTATTGCACTTATATTTATTAAACTACACGAGCAAGAACTTTGACTTTAGTGTGCATGTAGTGAGATCATTGAAACCTTTAAATATACTAGTTTTTTCTTTTGACATAGTGCATTCATAAGTAATAGATAATCCTCACAAATCAATACAATAGATTGACACAAGAACATGTGGAAACCAAAGAACAAATTCAAAGTGAAATGTATCATTCATTTATAACTGAAATGTCAATGTACATGTCTCCAAAAGTACATATATATCCAAAAGTACACATATATCCAAAAGTAACAAGAAGTACATGTGTCTCCACAACAATCCAATACTATCGAAGCCACATGTACATGTATCCAAAACTATCCAAGCCACATGTACATGTAAGTGAAATGTCAATGTACATGTCTCCAAAAGTAGATGTATCCAAAACTGTCCAAGCCACATGTACATGTATCAAAAACTACCCAAGCCACATGTACATGTAAGTGAAATGTCAATGTACATGTCTCCAAAAGTAGATGTATCCAAAACTGTCCAAGCCACATGTACATGTATCAAAATGTACATATCCCATAAGACACATCAAAACTCAGGCTTCCTCTTGTTCTTTCTCGAGGTTGATCCTGTAGGTACAACTCTAGGACCAGTGTGCATCTCTGGATCCTGCAAATTAAATATCAATTGTTAAATTCAACTAACTATGTACTAATACATTATCTCAATAAAATACCATATCTAAATTAACTCAACAATGATCAAAATGTTAATGGACATTGCATGAAACAATTGGTCATTAATGGACATCTCACCTCAGTGAGAGACTGTGACAAAGGGGATTGTGTTTCTTGTGTAGTAGATGGAGCTATTGGTTGAACATCAAGGATGGTCGCATACAGGGTCGAACCAGAGGGGGCAGGAACTGGTGGTGGTGGTGGTGGCTACAATCACCAAATGTTGAAATAGTTAGACATGTGCATGAATACAAAATAGACAACAATAAGGCACTATGTCTAGGTCATGTTCAAATAGTTGTACCTCTGTGTGGCTTGTTGTTATTGCAGATACCACATTGATTGCTGCATCAATAACTCTTGCTGCTGGTGGCTACAATCACCAAATGTTGAAATAGTTAGACATGCATGAATAAACATACGCCAACAATAATAAACTATGTAACAATCATGTTGAAATAGTTGTACCTCTATGTGACTTCTTGCCATTAGATGCAGCACTGACTGCTGCATCAACCATCCCTACAAGGTTTTCAATAGTAAAATCTGGCTCCTGATGTAGTAAACATGCAAATCAAACATTAACAAAATATTTTATGCACTGGATTTCAATTTAACTAAGAAATATCATCGAACGGTATACATTATCATGGTATCAGTGTCTCCATGGTCATGGACAACTGGACTCTTTCTAGGAGTAGGGCTCCTCATATACACATGACCCTTGTTCATATATGGCCTATGAGGAGATACAACTCCAGGAAATGGTCCAAGTGTTTCGGTTGGTGCCTATAGTCAACAAGATTTCATGTAGTTAGACATGCATGATTCAATGAACATACATGTATTTAAAAAATGACATTTTTTAAATGTTTAAAATGTTTGCCTCCATCACTGCTTTCCCTCGTGAAGGATCTGCCATTTGCTAGTTTAATAATTGTAAATATTAGACCGTAGATAGAATTAGTGAAATAACATGTACAATGTGTGGAAATTAACAAATTAATAAGTATTAAAAAACTAACATTTTTAAAATGTTTACCTCGGTGTGAGATACGACAATGGGTGCTATATGAATCTCTCCACCAACCAAGGGATCAGTGGATGGAATGTCATGCCTGGATATTTCCTCAGTCGATACGACCATGGATCCTACCTCCATCACTGCTTTCCCTCATGAAGGATCTGGCATCTGCAAGTTTAATAATTGTAAATATTAGACTGTGGATAACATTAGTGAACTAACATGTACAGTATGTGAAAATTAACAAATTAACAAGTATTAAAAAATTGAAATTTTAAAATGTTTACCTCGGTGTGAGATACAATAATGGGTGCTATGGGAATCTCTCCACCAACCAAGGGATCAATGTATGGAATGTCACGCCCCTCTGTAGAGTGTGGAACATGAAACTCTGGGCGTCGATACCGGCATAAAGTATCAACAACAAGTTCACAAAATTAATATATTAGCTCAAACTATACATATGTGTACAAAGAGGAAAATAAATGAAGAATTTATTACAATTAACCATATACATACATCACTCAAAAACCCACTGAAGACAACATCTGATGAAAGACCATAGCAGGGATGACCACACGATATGCACTCGTGAGGTTCAAAAGTAGGCTGGGAATGTGCTGATGGTACTGCACTAGTATATGGTCCTGCACTAGATGGGGGTACTGCACTAGTGGGTGGTACTGCACTAGAATATGGTCTTGCACCGTGACGACTAGGTGTATGTACCACACCAGGGACACCTCACCCATATGTTGAACCATAGTGCTATGGCGAACAACTTCCTGTTCCAAACTCAAATATGCATCACATGTCTGTGGAATAATACGATGTACAGGTGGGACATCTGGCCCAGGAAACTGCCTGCGAGGTGCAAGGATAGGGAGATCAACGTCTCGAAGCCTGAAATTGGGTCAGTTTTGGGGCATCCCCCCACCGATCCCCTGAAACGAAAATATATCAAAATAGTTTAGGTGTTTACCCAACACGAACTCTACATACATCTTCCGAAGGAAATACAAGGGGATTTCCCTATTGTTGTGTGGTGGCATATCAAAAACCATATACCATCTTTCCATCTAGTTATCAACAAATGGCTGATATGTGCACCACTCAATAGACATATGTGGCCTGTTTGCATTTGTGATTTCCCCCATGCGAGGGTCCCTAAACAATGAAAATATATGCTCTTTGGTAATTTTCAACTTTTTTATTGCACTGTAGCCAAAGCCCATCAACGTACTCTTGTCTTTTTCTTTCTCTATATGATGTAATATCATATAGTATGTTGCTTGACAATGTAATAGTCTCAACAATTGCTTCCAAAGTGGATGCAAGTGAACGTCGAATCCTATCTCCACCACTAAAAGACGTACTGAGTCCTCTCAACTGGGAAAGCTCTATCAGTATTTCAACATTGGTGTCCATAGCTGCAACTGCAATAAAAAAATCAATAAGGAAATCATTAGAAACGTATACATGGTATATAATGACATCTCTTCAAAATTGAAAATGTAAATTAAGGAAAACTCAAGTAAGCAATTTAATGGCATTCACTTACATACATTTAAAAATTAAAATTAAACATTTAACTATTAAATAGTGAGTTTCGTTTAACTTCTTTCTAGAAGTTAAGGCACTTCTTCACCCTCATTGGTGACTTTTCCATGCACACTTGGGTTTAAACTTCTTTGAATTTAGGAGTGCTATTTTGACATGTTTTTGCCTTTACGTCCCTTGGATATGTAAAAGAAAGGGGCAAGGGACTATTAGGACATGTGAGGCAAGAAAAGGGGTGATACAAGGCTGCCACCATATCCTCTAAATATAATTGACTTGATCATGGTTGGGAACACTCTCACGACGCACTCTAGGTAGTTCATGGGTGTTCACCATTTCTATTGTTGTATAATCATGGAAAGCAACCAAAAGTTACATGGAAAAATGGAGAATTTGTGGACTGGACTATAATTGGTTGTAGATGAGCTTAGAGACTCGACACGTAGAAATATATTACCCATTGTTTTTTCTATTTTAAAAAATGGTTGATAAACCTAGTGATGCAGGGGCATAGACTATTTGAGTAAAGTCATTTATGTCTTTGCTAGATCAAGGGATCTTAGGGATACCTAGGGTCTCACATGTTTCTAATTTTCTTTATTATGTTTATAGGATAGAAGAAGCAGAATTCGTGTTCTTGTGTTTGCTAACATGGGTTTCTTACACCTTGTGCCTTATACCGTATTTTTATGTTAGTTCTACCAATCGGTGTGTAATATCTAGGGCTTCTATTGTAATTGGAACATAAGCTAGCTTGTCCATTACTCTCTCTTGCATATTATGGAGAATTATGAGATATGTGTTGTTTAGAACCCTACTTAGTAGTAATTTTGTGTCTCTCTTATAGTATCTTTGTTCCTTTTTGTTTATGCCTCTCAATCTCATTATGATGTGGGCTATCTATCTTTCTTTGTATTTAATTTGAATGTAGATATAAATTGTATTTTTAATTGTTAAAACCCTTGGCTTATAATTTTAGCCTCCTTCCACACACACTCTATACTTGTTTTTGTTTTATATATTTCTAGCCTTTTGGAACATTGAATATCTATTATACATGATGTTTTTGTTTCTTATAGCCTATTTTAGTTTGAATCCATCAAACATTAGCATGGGAGTTGTTGGGTTGAATATTCTATTAAAAAAAAATATTAAAGGTTAAAAATTGACAAAAAAGAATGCTCTGGGTGATTGAATTACCTGGCTGGATGATAATTCACCAGTGGAATCTCCTCCCCTCCAACTAAATCATCTCCTCCAACAATCCCAAGCACCTAATTTGCTCCAAAACGGTCCAAATCGCCACTGGTTTCGCGTTCCTGATAGGTAGAATAGGTCGTGGGTTTCGGGCCTGTGTATATAAATTAATTTTAGTTTTCCAAATCACGTACGCGTTTTAGAACTACAGATCATGAGCGCGTTTTGTAGTTATATAATGCATACGCAATATGGTTTACTATCCTACATGTCCCATGACATGTCAGGCTCGGGTTGAACCATAGCAAGTGCTATGTAGTAGAAACGCGTTATATTTTTTGGTAACATGATCGTGTTTTTGAAAACTAGGATATCATCTAAAAGGGCCCTCAGCTTCTTGCACTAACCCTAATACTTATTAAATATCTCACTCCTATTATATAACATATATACTTGTTTTCTCGATATGCGTATATTATACTAAGGTATACAAATATATTTCTTCCATCCTTTATATGAGGTCATTAAAATACACGGGGTCTTCACTTAGTGAAACCATGCCATAGCACGTTCATTCGTGGCATATGAAACAATACCCTTATTTTCAAAAAATATTGGAAAATACCTCTCAAAATCATTTTTTTTTAACCCCCTCCCAATATGCCTTCCCAATTTAAAAAAACTCCTATTTTCACTATATATTGCATGTATCCATTTTTTCATTTACATTTTTTATACCCCTTTATATTTCTACCTAGTATATTGACATGATACCCCACATGCATTCTACAATGCACCTTTCTTCTTTCTATGTATATTGTGGATGTACATTACTTCACCCATAGAGATCACATTCATTTCCTAAATTAACACTAGTTTGTCATTTTTTTCCAGGTGCCTTCACAAGATCAAAGCTTAAGGAAAAAATATACAATGTGAAAAAGTTCAAATCAAAGTGCTAGCTAGGGATAACAAGTGGATGACATAATGAGAAATGATGGGTAAATATTTTACTAACCTTCAGTTGTGATAAATGTGGAAAAAAACTCCAAATAACAAGATCCAATCTTCAATTTTGATGGTTGATGGCGAAGAAAACGTCGCCCAAATCCTTCCTTAAGCCCAAATAAAGTGTTCTTGATCTCCTTAGCTCTCCTCTCTATCTTTGCATTGAGCAAATGACAAAAAAAAACGCTACTTAAAACTTTTTTATCCTTCCATAGTCCACGATGACCGATTTTTTCTATTGACTCATGAATTTTCAGCAAAAGACCGGGTCGGTTTTTTTGGATATTTTTTGCCAAAAAATCGATGTCCTTGAAATCGCGTGATTTCTTGGACATCGTCAATTTCTCGGCCAATGCTGGTAACACTGTTGTATTGGCATGTGTGGGAATTAAATCCACAGTGCTACAACTCAAATGAGAAATGACCAAACAACTACTTGCAGGGTTGGAAAGCATTCCACCCTCCTCTGCATTCAATTCAACTGTGTCATCGCTCACCTCATTTTCTGCACCTTCACCATATGGCCTATGCACCAAGTGTCCCTTGTGGATGGCCTGTGTGTCACCTGCATCCGGGGTTCAAACAAATATAATATTACATAAGGTTAATAAAAAGTATGAAGTTTTTGTGTTATAAACATGTCATCATCAAATCAACATCTAAATCGTTACAAAGATTACTTCTCCTTTGTGTGAAGTGTATGGCAAGTGCAAGTAGGTTGTCAAGTCAATATTGTATGTAATGTTTACATATAATGGTTGTTCATGTGAATCATTACAATTTCAAACATATATAATGTTACATAAGGTTCACAAAAAGTATGAAGTTAGTGTTTTATAAACATGTCATCATCAAATCAACATCAAAATCATTACAAAGATTACTTCTCTGTTGGGTGAAGTGGATGGAAAGTCCAAGTATGTTGTCAAGTGTAGTATCTCAAATATGCCTTATGTGGGTTGCATCCATGTATACAATTCCTTATATGAATTTACAAATGTGCACCAAAAGACAAGATCAGAATTTGACACCTAGTCAACCTACTGTGACATATTGTTGCCACATGGCCCACACCTCATGTTGCACCCAACACCCCTTCTTAACTTCTCTTCCACCAGTAAAATGTTGTCCTTTAGTACGGATCATGCATACTTGACTGTAGATTGTGTGGTCACCTCCAAATTTCTCAGTCTCCCAGAGACAAATCTCTGCATTCTGCCACAGGTTTCCCCAAGATTTATCTTCCACCTGTTTATGCCAGAAATTGTTCCCAGACTACAAGAGAACAATTGTCACATACCCCAATTTTGTAAAATTATGTAATTTGTTTTATTATATTTCTGAGACATTATGTTAAACTTAATCCTAAGTAGGGATTGATGACTCAGCAGAGTCAACAGTAATGGAGTGTAATTCAGAATATTTTACTATTAATAAATAAATTATGGAGACAACAGCATGGGAGAGCTGTTAAAAGAGGTTACTGGTCAAACTGTTGGATGGAACTAGGTGGCAAGGCAAAAGACAAGTGGAAACATCCTCAAACACTTCCTAAGTTGCAGGTGGCAACTTCCCTATATTTGGGGTCATGATTACCCAAGAAAGTGGAATCAGAGCAGGTGGCTCATTAAATGCCAGTTAACCCAACTAAGACCTAGGCAATCTTTTAAAAGTACTCAATGAAGAGAGCTGAGGCTGCTCAGACTTTATTCCAGAGAGAATTCATTCAGGTGAATGTTATTCAGGAATTTCATTCAGGAAAGAGGGAAAAACAGTAAGGAAGTGTTTTGAGTGGATTGCTGCAGTAACTTGAGTTTTTATTACAGCTATTTGGGCTGAGAGAACTGACTGTTAGTTCCGAGTTAATATTGAGTTGAAGACTGGTATCTGATTTGCTGCACCTAGTTCCAGCCAGGGAGACCAGAGCAAGCTCGGGGGTCCTGAGAAGTCGTTGTCTGAGTGCTCTCCAGGAGTTGGTAGGGAGGAACGGCCTCCCATTGCTGTTGTTGTCCACAGTTTAAACAAGTTCTGTAATTTATTTCTTTATGTTTACTGAGTATGAATGAATGCATGTTATGTTTATTTATATGTTTGGGTAATTAATTAGTTTCAGTAAAGTTAGTATTTCAGAATATCAGAAGTTAAATCTGTTAGTAGTACTGTGTTTTTCCACATCTGGTATCACCAGACCGTACTCTAGCATAGTATCTCGGTGTGAGAAGTACTATTCTTCTGAACCGAGTTCCCTATTCTACTTGCAGTTGCTACTAGTGATTTCACTAAGTTCATAAATTATCTTCTTATAGTCTTAAAAACTAGTTTCAGTACTATATCTTTGTTTCTGAAAATACTAGCTGTAAAAATGAAAAGATAGACTAGTATTTCTGCAGTTTAAGTTATGATTGTTATTTTCTAGTTTTAAAGAGGATTTAACCTTTTAGAGTTAGATAAAGCAAAACTAACAATAGGATATAAATTATGTATCTGTTAATTATCTGTTCGATGTTACAGATGAATCCTATTTTGTATCAGTCTGCAAAATAGTTAAGAATGTAGTTATCTAAGTACGGTATAATCTTTTATTTAACCAAGTTTAAGTATATATCATAACTGGTGTTCTATTTTAATTATAGTAAACACATACACAATTGTTTATAAAGATAGGTATATGAGAATACACTAAATAATCTTAAATAAGTAATATATAAAAATAATACAACTAAATAAAGGACCCAAACTAAAACATTGGTTAAATAAAATTTATATAACAATCATAGTAACATTGAGAATAAATAATATTATTCTTTTATTATCAATAATGTATCAACATTATATATATTATATATAACAATAACATTCAAGTAGTATATGATTATACAAATGAAAACTTAGTTTATTTTTACTTAGAATGTAAACAAATAAAGTATATTCATGAACTAGTCATATACTATACATTGTAAAGTAAATAAACAATATTAAAAGACAATAGTAATAATTAGTAAGAATAAAAAAGGGCCTTTTTATTAAAAAGGATTACTCTTGTTCCTTATAACATCTAAATAAATAGAAGCCAGGTTATAAAACCTGTAAAGAAAATTTAATAACAAATTTATTAAATAATAAACTGAAGAGTACTTAATGTACAGAACTCTTTTATGCTAAATGGATCACAGTATTGTATAATAACCTGTAATAATACAATAGAATAGTAATAACAGATACAATATTGGTACAAGGGTATAACCCTATATACTTTTATAATTTCAGAAGTATTATATAAACAGTAAATCAAAGAACATAACCCTCACAGTAAATCATTAAAAAGAAGGGTTACTAATAATTAAATAACCCAGATTTACTTTTAAAATACAACACAGTAATCATCAAATTTATCTATTAAGGTTGGTACCTTTCATTTAACTCTTAGATATCCACACAGTATAATAGATATCAACACAGTTAAAATTGTAATAGCAGATTAAGCAGTTGACTTAATCTCCACAACAAATTAGGAATTGAATCCTATAAACACAGTTATACAAATATAATAATTATAGTGTGAAAAGACAATGTTTCACCCACGGCCGCACCACAAAACCCACAGAGTATGTGGTTATAAACATAGAATTTATTTATTACTGTATAGAGTTGGAAAATAAAACAAACTCATGCTACAGACAAGCCAAGATACAGAAAGGTTGTTTAATAAACCATACTCAAAACTCGGGTAAAAACCCTGTATGGTTTTAAGAATACAACAGAATAAACAAAGTATAGAGGACACAAACTCAAATGCTGGCAGGCTCGTAGCCATTGCCGTTATACATTGATACAATACTTCTTTTATAAAAACCTTACGGAGAAAAAGATAAGTAATTACAGGATCGACTAGAGTCGCAACACCTTTGCACAGCAAAGGGTTGAGTTTGTAAAAATCTCTTTCTAAACTTACAGCCAAAGATTAAAAATAAAGCTGAAGTAACCTTCATTATCATATCACTCAAACCCTCGACTAATAGCCATAAGTAAACTAGCAAGGGGAACGCCAAGTCGAGACCGGGCTTACCGGAGAGGAGTTGATAGTCGAACCCTGGTGTCTTCGCTCTTCATCAAAGAGATCAAACCTGCGAACAAAGGAGAAGCTTATAGTTAAAACCCTATTATGTTATGGGTCAGATGTATTCACAAATAAATCAAAATGGATGAGCTGTAACTCACCGGCGAGATCGAAGATAAGCAGCCATTGATAAACAGTTTAATAACCGAGAGCCGAGGAAGCATAACCTTCCTTTATCTCTATAAGAGCACATGCTGGAAGAAAGACAAAGGATATCTTTCCCAATGGAAAGACTGTCATTTACCAAGTCGAATATCTCTCTTACACTGCGACAGAGTCGACTGTGGAACCCACAAGAAAAACCCTGCGTTCTTCACAGCCTTATCACTGCCATTATCGAGTTACAGATTTCCACACTGAGCCGAGAAGAAGCATGAAGGATGGAAGCAGCATTGGAGCTGTATCAAGCGAGTTTAGACCAAATCGAACCAAGAGGGTTTTGCAGATCCTTCAAGCCCGAAGGCGAGGGAGAAACTGATAGATGTTAGGGTCGAGTCAACTTTTTAAACCTCCAGTGCATGGCAGAGAAACGACCATGACAACACTTTAATAATTGCATGCAAGTGGGTCAAGGTGTAATGTTTTCACAATCATTTGTTTCCCAAACAAATCATCAAATGGAGATTCCATATAGTCTCTAACCTATGATCACACCTGCATACAATTGCATTGTTAGAATATAGCATATGAAACTATGCCTTATAAACAGTAGATTATGCTAGTAATCCTTGCATTGTAATGTTAACATTAGTATCATGTACATGTTATAGTCTTTGCATTTCCGACCTTATTCAAGGTTAAAAACCTTGCTTTATAAACTTTGCAATATAAACTTTGCACTATAAGTTATAGGGTTAAGGGTATAACTTTGAGTTATAATGGTTCATAGAACTTACAACCCTATGACCTTATGACCATTACCCTAGTCTCCAATCAAGGCAATAAGTATAACATTTCTTTATTAATGATAAGTACAGTTGTTATAACGTTACCACTATAAAGATTAGAATGATTATAGCCTTGCATAGTTGGTAAAAGGCTAGTCATTCTAGGACTTAAACTTGTAGAACTCTACTGTGTAAATCACTATTTTGGATTGAGATTACACCAGTTCATTTGGACTTGTCAAGGTAAATACTTGAGCAATCTTTTAATAGTCTTAGATTTATTGTGCTAACAAGTAGACTTTGTTATTATTCTTATTCAAATATTTTTAAGAATGGGTAAGTGAAGGTAGACAAGCAGTTTATATAATGTATTATCGCTATTCTTGATGATAGTTTAACCTGGAAAATTCTTAATAGAATTGATTATGTTAATCTAGGACTAATTCTACAGGTGTTCGTAGATTTTACTCAGTCATTGATCATTGGAAATAGAGGTAGTTTTCCAGTAGTTCAAATTCTTGAAAATTATTAAGAGAGGAATTTTATCTAGCAGAAAACCTTGTAATGGCTGTAAGTAAGAGAAGTATATAATGTTGTTATCAAACTTCAGATCCTTATAATTGTTATTGTAAAACAAAATCATATCTTGAATTTTAAAAACCTGTCATGATGTGGGAACATCAGATAAGTACAATAGGATCGAACACGATAACCTAGTTTTAATTACAGTGCAAGATATTAATTAGTATGATTGCATACAGTAAACTCAATAATGATATAGTACTTCATAAGGATACTTAATTCTGCTATTATAAAGGAAAATAGCTATCTTTTCTCTGGTAATTCTTACTTTCTATCAGTGAAAGCTTAAAGAGAATTATAGGAAAAGATTTACCTGTATAAGCTTGATAAATCTGGCTAGCATACATTTATATTTTTTTTACTGAATGAATTGGTACAGCATTTTATTATGTAATACTTTAAAAGGTCTGTTAGCAGCGACCCGAACTTTACCTGTATATCTGGAAAAGAAAGAAAAACTGATGCATTAGCTCAGTAGCTAAGTAAGCCCAGTCTGTCATAGCAATCCCCCTTGTGGTTGCAAACAGAAATAATCAGCAACTGAAAAAGAAACTGCTCTTCAAAGTACAGAGTAATTAATAATCATTTAGTAGCATAAACTAATCAAACAGCTAATGACTGCATTTAGTGTGATTATATGCAATTTATAAAAGTTTTAAATTTTCCAAATTTTGGGGTTTGACATGTGGTATCAGAGCCAGGTTCAAACACTAGGCCTTGATGTGGCCCAATTACTTTCCGCATAATAGTAAAAAAATAACATACTAACCAGTATTTTGTTTTATGTGAAAAGCAGAATTTTTTTTTTTTTTTTTTTTTTTGAATCTAACAGGCAGGTATGGAGAACTTAGGAGAATATGCTGGGGAGGAATCTCCAAACACTGAGACCAGACAGATGTCCAGAGAACCTGTGATTGAGGAGATAACTGCTCACTCCTCAGAGTTGATGCAGACCATAAAAGGTTTAAAGACTAAATTAGAATCAGTCAAGAAGGATAATGGACGAATTCTGAAGACTCAAGAGGAGTTAAATCAAATCCTGATAGAGAAATTTCAGACTGAAGGGAAAAATAGAAGGTCTGAATCTGAAAAAGCTAGCCATCAAAAAGGGTCCAAAAAGATGAAACTAGCTAAACCTGATAGCAGTTCATCATCAGAAGGAAGTAAGGAATAGCATAGCTATTACATTACTAGTGACAGTAGTGAGGCCGAGCTGTATAAAAGGAAGAAAAAGTACATGCCTTATGAAGAGATTTCTGGGGAGTTCAAGAAAATAAAACCCCCAACTTTCAATGGAGAAACAGAAAAAGGAGAAGAGGAAGAATCCTGGTTATCTGGGATGAGAAAATATTTTCAAATTTATAATTATTCAAATCAGTTGAAGGCGAGAATGGGCATATATAACCTTTCTGGAAAGGCAGATATATGGTGGCAATATTTGAAGAGGGTTAAGGGGATTAAAGAAAAAGAGGTCAATTGGAGTACTTTTAAAAGGTACTTCAAGAAAAATTTCTTGTTTGAACAATACTATGAGGCAAGGGCCAAGGAATTTTATGAGTTAAAGCTTGGGTCCATGACTATGAAAGACTTAAACAGCAAGTTCTTAAGTCTGTTAAGGTATGTGCCGTATTTAGTTGATGAGAAACCTAAGGTACAACGGTTTCTCAGCTGCCTACCATACCATATAAAAGACATAATCGAATATGATAACCCCAAAACACTGGAAGAAGCCATGCGAAAAGCAAATTTATGTTTTGAACAAAACAAAAAGAAGGAAGGAATAGCCAATTGGAAGGCTAAAAAGAATGGTAATTAGTCTGAATTCAAGAAAAAGGAGTATGTACCCAAGAAAAATTTCAAGAACAACAAGAAAAGAAACCATTCTAATGGTAAGAACTTTCAGGGAAGCAAAAATGGTGCTTCAAATAACTCCAATAATTTCAAGGGCAGCAAGGAGGTTTCTAACATTCATGGAAATTTTACTAAGAATTTCGAAAGGAAGGAACCTGTTAAGTGTTGGGAGTGCAATGGCCCACACTATGCTTCAGTTTTCCCAAACCGAAGGAAGCCAAACAACAATATTCATATAATACAAGATGAAATGGCTGTTGGAGACTTTGCAAGGAACATGCCCCGAATCAATGTAGCATTGGAGAATCGCCAAGCTATGTACCAAAATTCCATGGTGGAAGTAGAAGGTATGGTTAACAAAACTCCTGTAACTATTTTGATAGATCTAGGTGCTAGCCTAAGTATTATTTCACCGCAGATAGTAGAAAAGTGTAATCTGACTGTTGAAAAGTTTGATAACTCTTGGCTAGTTCAACTAGCCATAGGGGCAAAAAGGAAGGTAAATTATTATGTTAAGGATTGTGCTTTAGATATGAATGATTTTAAAACTGCTGTTAAATTAAATGTTCTGCCACTTGGCTTGTATGACATACTTATAGGTATGGATTGGTTAGAACAACACAGGGTACTTTTAAATTGTTTTGATAAAATGTTTACATGTGTAAATAATAATGAACAACTTGTAATAGTTAAAGGTATTCCTAGGAAGACTGTGGTTAGGCATATCTCTGCCTTACAGCTCAAAAGAGCAGTCAGGAAAGGATGCAAGGCCTATGCTGTAATCATTACAGATGAGGCAAATAAAGTTGAAAAAGATAAAATAAAAATAGATAATATTCCTGTTTTAAATGAATTTATTGATGTTTTTTCGAAGGAAATTCCAGGATTACCTCCTAGGAGGGAACTGGATTTCACAATAGAGCTGGTACCAGGTGCTGTACCTAGCTCGAAATCTCCATACCATATGAATATTCTGGAACTTAACGAATTAAAATAACAGTTAAAGGAACTAATCGATAAGAAATATATTAGACCTAGTGTTTCCCCTTGGGGAGCACCAGTAATATTTGTTAAAAAGAAAGACGAAACTATGCGACTCTGCATAGATTACCGTCAGCTCAATAAAATGACAATTAAAAATAGATATCCGTTGCCCCGCATAGACGATCTATTTGATCACCTGCGTGGAGCTACGGTGTTCTCTAAGATAGACCTGAGATCAGGCTATCATCAGGTGAGAATTAAAGAAGAGGACATAATCAAGACAACTTTTAGAACTAGGTATGGACATTACGAATTTGTCGTAATGCCATTCGGGATTACTAATGCCCCAGCCGTCTTTATGTGTCTAATGAATAACATAATGCATAAGTACTTAGATAAGTTTGTTGTCGTATTCATCGATGACATCCTGATCTATTCTAAAAGTAAAGAGGAACATAAGGAACATTTATGGATAGTCTTACAAGAACTGCGAGAAAAACAGCTCTTTGCGAAGTTTAGTAAGTGTGATTTCTTCAGGGAGGAAATCCAGTACTTAGGTCACGTGGTGACTAAGGAAGGGATCTCAGTGGATCCTGAAAAGATCAGGGCAATTGAAGAATGGCCAGTACCAAAAGACGTAACAGATGTTAGGTCTTTCATGGGAATCACCGGTTATTTCCGGAGATTCATAGAAGGCTTTTCAAAAATAGCCAACCCAATCACTTCTTTACAGAAGAAGGGAAAGAAGTTCGATTGGAACTTAAAATGCGAAGAAAGCTTTAAGAAGCTAAAAACTTTATTAACAACTACACCAATTTTAAGAATAGCAGATCCCAATAAGGATTTTGTGGTTTGCACCGATGCTTGTAATGATGGTCTAGGCGGAGTACTGACTCAGGATGGGCATGTTATTGCCTATGAGTCCAGGAAGCTAAAAATCCATGAAAAGAATTATGCCACTTATGATTTAGAGCTGGCTGCTGTTATTCATGCCTTAAAAATGTGACAACACCACTTAATAGGCAGAAAGTTTACTTTAATGACTGATAATAAGGGTCTAAAATATCTTTTAGATCAGCCTAACTTAAATACAAGGCAAGCCAGATGGTTATCCTTCCTAAGTGAATACGATTTTGAAATTCAACACATAAAAGGAAAAGAAAATAAAGTAGTTGATGCATTGAGCAGAAATGCAAAACTGAATTTTACAACAGTAATCAATACTTATAATTCTGATTTAAATGAACAACTAACTGAAGGGATAAAATTGGATGAAAATTATCAAAAATTACAAGCTTCAGCTAAAGAAGAACCCACAGAAAGTTTAATTAAGGGTTATAGTTTAAATAAAGATGGATTTTTATTGTTTAAGGACAGATTGTATGTGCCAAATGTGTCTAAAATTAAATTACTGATTCTGGATGAAGTGCATAAAACCCCTTATTTAGGGCATCCAGGCTACCAGAAGACTGTCACCATGTTGAGAAAAGATTATTTTTGGCCTAATATGAAATCTGAAGTAGCTGAGTATATAGGTAGATGTATGGACTATCAAAAAGTTAAGACAAAACATCAACATCCAGCTGGGTTATTGCAACCCTTGCCTATTCCTAGCTGGAAGTGGGAAATAATCAGCTTAGATTTCATTACTGGATTACCCAGAAATCAAAATCAGAATGATTCAATTATGGTGGTAGTAGATAAATTAAGTAAAGAAACACATTTTATTCCTGTTAAAACCACTTATAAGGCTGCAAATATAGCAGATATTTTCTTAAAACAAAATTTTCGGTTACATGGTGTACCGAAGGTTATTATTTCAAACAGGGATCCTAAATTCACAGGGAATTTCTGGAAATCCTTGTTTAAAGGACTAAACACAACACTGAATTCCAGTACTTCTTTCCATCCTCAGACGGACGGACAGACTGAAAGAGTTAATCAGGTGTTGGAAGATCTGTTAAGAATGTATGTTAAGGATCAGCCAGGTAAGTGGGAGGATTATTTGCATTTAGCAGAATTTGCATACAATAACAATTATCAATCATCAGCTAAGTTCAGTCCTTTTGAAATTCTGTATGGGCGTAAATGTAACAGTCCTATCTCCTGGAATAATCCAGTAGATAGATTAGTGTTGGGGTCCGAACTATTAAAAGAAATGGAACAGATTGTAAAACAAGTGCAGGAGAACTTGAAGGTTGCCGAGGATCAGCAAAAGAGCCAAGCAGATTTGAAAAGAACTCCTAAAGAGTTCCAGGTGGGTGAGCATGTGTTCATAAAGGTAAGACCAAAGAAGAGCTCCCTAAGATTGGGGAGTTGTGCAAAATTAGTGCCACGTTATTGTGGTCCGTTTGAAATTTTATCTAGAGTTGGTCAAGTAGCATATCAGCTAGCGTTACCACCTAATTTAAAAGTACACAATGTTTTTCATATTTCTATTATGAAAAAGTATGTGATTGATTGGAACGTTGTACAAGTAGAACCAAAAGGGGAAGTTCTGGTGGAACTGAATTGTATCCTCGGGAGGAGGGAGATTACTCTGCGGAACCGCACAATTGGACAACTGAAGGTGCAATGGAAGCACCTTAGTCCTGAAGAAGCTACTTGGGAACTGGAAAGTAAGATGCGGGAAGCATACCCGAATCTGTTCCAGGACGTTCTTGAGGAAGAAGAATAAGTAACATCGAGGACGATGTTACATTTTAAGGGGGTGTGTATGTCACATACCCCAATTTTGTAAAATTATGTAATTTGTTTTATTATATTTCTGAGACATTATGTTAAACTTAATCCTAAGTAGGGATTGATGACCCAGCAGAGTCAACAGTAATGGAGTGTAATTCAGAATATTTTATTATTAATAAATAAATTATGGAGACAACAGCATGGGAGAGCTGTTAAAAGAGGTTACTGGTCAAACTGTTGGATGGAACTAGGTGGCAAGGCAAAAGACAAGTGGCAGCATCCTCAAACACTTCCTAAGTTGCAGGTGGAAACTTTCCTATATTTGGGGTCATGATTCCCCAAAAAAGTGGAATCAGAGCAGGTGGCTCATTAAATGACAGTTAATATAACTAAGACCTAGGAAATATTTTAAAAGTACTCAATGAAGAGAGCTGAGGCTGCTCAGACTTTATTCCAAAGAGAATTCATTCAGGTGAATGTTATTCAGGAATTTCATTGAGGAAAGAGGGAAAACCAGTAAGGAAGTGTTTTGAGTGGATTGCTGTAGTAACTTGAGTTTTTATTACAACTATTTGGGCTGAGAGAACTGACTGTCAGTTCTGAGTTAATACTGAGTTGAAGACTGGTATCTGATTTGCTGCACCTAGTTCCAGCCAGGTAGACTAGAGCAAGCTCGGGGGTCCTGAGAAGTCGTTGTCTGAGCGCTCTCCAGGATTTGGTAGGGAGGAACGGCCTCCCATTGCTGTTGTTGTCCACAGTTTAAACAGGTTCTGTAATTTATTTCTTTATGTTTACTGAGTATGAATGGATGCATGTTATGTTTATTTATATGTCTGGGTAATTAATTAGTTTTAGTAAAGTTAGTATTTCAGAATATTAGAAGTTAAATCTGTTAGTAGTACTATGTTTTTTCACATCTGGTATCACCAGACCGTACTCTAGCACGGTATCTTGGTGTGAGAAGTACTATTCTTCTGAACCGAGTTCCCTATTCTACTTGCAGTTGCTACTAGTGATTTCACTAAGTTCATAAATTATCTTCTTACAATCTTAAAAACTAGTTTCAGTACTGTATCTTTGTTTCTGAAAATACTAGCTGTAAAAATGAAAACATAGACTAGTATTTCTGCAGTTTAAGTTATGATTGTTATTTTCTAGTTTTAAAGAGGATTTAACCTTTTAGAGTTAGATAAAGCAAAACTAACAATAGGATATAAATTATATATCTGTTAATTATCTGTTCGATGTTATAGATGAATCCTATTTTGTATCAGTCTGTAAAATAGTTAAGAATGTATTTATCTAAGTACTGTATACTATTTTATTTAACCAAGTTTAAGTATATATCATAACTGGTGTTCTATTTTAATTATAGTAAACACATACACAATTGTTTATAAAGATAGGTATATGAGAATACACTAAATAATCTTAAATAAGTAATATATAAAAATAATACAACTAAATAAAGGACCCAAACTAAAACATTGGGTAAATAACATTTATATAACAATCATAGTAAGATTGAGAATAAATAATATTATTCTTTTATTATCAATAATGTATCAACATTATATATATTATATATAACAATAACATTGAAGTAGTATATAATTATACAAAAGAAAACTTCGTTTATTTTTACTTAGAATGTAAACAAATAAAGTATATTCATGAACTAGTCATATACTATACATTGTAAAGTAAATAAACAATATTAAAAGACAATAGTAATAATTAGTAAGAATATAACAGGGCCTTTTTATTAAAAAGAATTACTCTTGTTTCTTATAACATCTAAATAAATAGAAGCCAGGTTATAAAACCTGTAAAGAAAATTTAATAACAAATTTATTAAATAATCAACTGAAGAGTACTTAATGTACAGAACCCTTTTATGCTAAATGGATCACAGTATTGTATAATAACCTGTAATAATACAATAGAATAGTAATAACAAATACAATATTGGTACAAGGGTATAACCCTATATACTTTTATAATTTCAGAAGTATTATATAAACAGTAAATCAAAGAACATAACCCTCACAGTAAATCATTAAAAAGAAGGGTTACTAATAATTAAATAACCCAGATTTACTTTTAAAATACAGCACAGTAATCATCAAATTTATCTATTAAGGTTGGTACCTTTCATTTAACTCTTAGATATCCACACAGTATAATAGATATCAACACAGTTAAAATTGTAATAGCAGATTAAGCAGTTGACTTAATCTCCACAGCAAATTAGGAATTGAATCCTATAAACACAGTTATACAAATATAATAATTATAGTGTGAAAAGACAATGTTTCACCCACGGCCGCACCACAAAACCCACAGAGCATGTGGTTATAAACATAGAATTTATTTATTACTATATAGAGTTGGAAAATAAAACAAACGCATGCTACAGACAAGCCAATATACAGAAAGGCTGTTTAATAAACCATATTCAAAACTCGGGTAAAAACCCTGTATGGTTTTAAGAATACAACAGAATAAACAGAGTATAGAGGACGCAACCTCAGATGCTGGCAGGCCCGCAGCCATTGCTGTTATACATTGATACAATACTTCTATTATAAAAACCTTACACAAAAAAAGATAAGTAAATACAAGATCGACCGGAGTCGCAACACCTTTGCACAGCAAAGGGTTGAGTTTGTAAAAATCCCTTTCTAAACTTACAACCAAAGATTAAAAATAAAGCTGAAGTAACCTTCATTATCGTATCACCCAAACCCTCGACTAACAACCATAAGTAAACCAGCAAGGGGAATGCCAAGTCGAGACCAGGCTTATCAGAGAGGAGTTGATAGTCGAACCCTGGTGTCTTCGCTCTTCATCAAAGAGATCAAACCTACGAACAAAGGAGTAGCTTATAGTTAAAACCCTATTATGTTATGGGTCAGATGTATTCACAAATAAATCAAAATGGATGACCTGTAACTCACCGACGAGATCGAAGATAAGCAGCCATTGATAAACAGTTTAATAACCGAGAGCCAAGGAAGCATAACCTTCCTTTATCTCTGTAAGAGCACACACTGGAAGAAAGACAAAGGATATCTTTCCCAATGGAAAGACTTTCATTTACCAAGTCGAAGATCTCTCTTACGCCGTGACAGAGTCGACTGTGGAACCCACAAGAAAAACCCTCGGTTCTTCACGGCCTTATGACTGCCATTATTGAGTTACAGATTTCCACACTGAGCCGAGAAGAAGAATGAATGATGGAAGCAGCATTGGAGTTGTATCAAGCGAGTTTTGACCCAATCGAACCAGGAGGGTTTTGCAGATCCTTCAAGCCCGAAGGCGAGGGAGAAACTGATAGATGTTAGGTTCGAGTCAACTTTTTAAACCTCCAGTGCATGGCAGAGAAACGACCACGACAGCACTTTAATAATTGCATGCGAGTGGGTCAAGGTGTAATGTTTTCGCAATCATTTGTTTCCCAAACAAATCATCAAATGGAGATTCCATATAGTCGCTAACCTATGATCACACTTGCATACAATTGCATTGTTAGAATATAGCATATGAAACTATGCCTTATAAACAGTATATTATGCTAGTAATCCTTGCATTGTAATGTTAACATTAGTATCATGTACATGTTATAATCTTTGCATTTCTGACCTTATTCAAGGTTAAAAACCTTGCTTTATAAACTTTGCAATATAAACTTTGCACTATAAGTTATAGGGTTAAGGGTATAAATTTGAGTTATAATGGTTCATAGAACTTACAACCCTATGACCTTATGACCATTACCCTAGTCTTTAGTCAAGGCAATAAGTATAACATTTCTTTATTAATGATAAGTACAGTTGTTATAACGTTACCACTATAATGATTAGAATGATTATAGCCTTGCATAGTTGGTAAAAGACTAGTCATTCTATGGCTTAAACTTGTAGAACTCTACTGTGTAAATCACTATTTTGGATTGAGATTACACCAATTCATTTGGACTTGTCAAGGTAAATACTTGAGCAATCTTTTAATAGTCTTAGATTTATTGTGCTAACAAGTAGACTTTGTTATTATTATTATTCAAAGATCTTTAAGAATGGGTAAGTGAAGGTAGACAAGTAGTTTATATAATGTATTATCGCTATTCTTGATGATAGTTTAACCTGGAAAATTCTTAATAGAATTGATTATGTTAATATAGGACTAATTCTACAGGTGTTCGTAGATTTTACTCAGTCATTGATCATTGGAAATAGAGGTAGTTTTCCAGTAGTTCAAATTCTTGAAAATGATTAAGAGAGGACTTTTATCTAGAAGAAAACCCTGTAATGGCTGTAAGTAAGAGAAGTATATATTGTTGTTATCAAAATTCAGATCCTTATAATTGTTATTTTAAAACAAAATCATATCTTGAATTTTAAAAACCTGTCATGATGTGGGAACATCAGATAAGTACAATAGGATCGAACACGATAACCTAGTTTTAATTACAGTGCAAGATATTAATTGGTATGATTGCATACAGTAAACTCAATAATGATATAGTACTTCATAAGGATACTTAATTCTGCTATTATAAAGGAAAATAGCTATCTTTTCTCTGGTAATTCTAACTTTCTATCAGTGAAAGCTTAAAGAGAATTATAGGAAAAGCTTTACCTATATAAGCTTGATAAATCTGGCTAGCATACATTTATATTTTTTTTACTGAATGAATTGGTACAACATTTTATTATCTAATACTTTAAATGTTTTGTTAGCAGTGACCCGAACTTTACCTGTATATCTGTAAGAGAAAGAAAAAACTGCTGCATTAGCTCAGTAGCTAAGTAAGCCCAGTCTGTCATAGCAATCCCCCTTGCGGTTGCAAACAGAAACAATCGGTAACTGAAAAATAAACCGCTCTTCAAAGTACAGAGTAATTAATAATCATTCAGTAGCATAAACTAATCAAACAGCTAATGACTGCATTTAGTGTGATTATATGCAATTTATAAAAGTTTTAAATTTTTCAAAATTTTGGGGTTTGACAACAATACAACATAATCTCAAATATCTCAATAAAACAAAACAGGGTTTTTAGGGTTTTTTAAGGTTTTCTGGTTGTGAAGTTTGATGACAAGAGGGAATACATTCATAACCCAAATAAAACTAAATCACAAGCATAGAAAAATTGAGATGCATAACATAATAACCATGTATCCAATAGAAAATAACACTGAGGCTCATCCACAAATGGCAAGCACTACAAGTATAAAAAACTTTAAACCAGCAATGAAATTACCAAGTGAGTAGCTAAAACAAGCTATAAATGAAGCCAAAGAACAAACTAAAGGGTAAATAGAGGATATATTTCATAATCAGTCTTTCAAATACACATAAGAGTCATTTACTTAGCTTATGAACTAGTCTGAAAACCTCCTCTTGCCAGCCAAAAAATCGAACCCCTTTCCTATACCCTTGTCCATATTTTATAATTACAAATAAGTAGTTCTATCTTCCCTTCATTAGGTCGAAATTGAAACTACCCAGCAGTTACATTAACTAACTTTCAACTAATTGATTAAAAATAGCAAAATTGGATTATATGGCAAATTTCTGAAAAACTGAGGTGTCAAAGAAGCTTCCATATCTCTCAATCCTTGACACCTGTGTAAACACTGAGAGAGGTTTTTTTGAATGGGTCCGTGATGGACAAAAATATCTCTTGGTTTTTAAAAATTCATCTGCAATCAATTAGAATATGCCGTATAATATGAACACTAAAACAGGAAAATATTAAATATTTTTAAAACCCTGAAAAATAGGCCATAAAGATTAAACTGAATCTTTCAAACCTTGATAGCTATTACAAAACTAAGAGAGGATTTTGTCAATGGGTATATTATGAACAAAAAAATATTTTTCTTTTCTAAAATTCATCTCCATCAGCTCATGGTCTGCATTCAATTTCAATAACCCAAAACAGGAAAAACAAAGCATAATTTTCAATAATCTTTGCATTTCAATATCCTCTTTTTCATCTGAAATTGTCTCTACAGGTTCAATCTTTTCATAAACAATTATCTCTGCTGGCACATCATTTTCAACAGCCTTGGTCTCCTTAGTTTGAAAACCATCATCTTGCTTCTCTTTTGAAGATTGAATTCTATCAAAACCATCTACAGTAGCATAGCTCTTGACTTGCTTTAACTTATGACATGAATTTTCAACAATGTTTCTTTCAGAGGAAACCTTTCGATTTCCATAATGAATCTTTTCAGTTGAATTAACAATGCATTGGCATTCTTTTGAACCTTTCCTTGTATAAAACATGTCATTAGTGTCCAATTGCGTTAGGTGTGTTGATTTGTGAAGAGATTTTTCAGCTGTGGCTTGACATCTTAGGCTCTCACTGTCTGATGAAGAAACATGAGTGTCCTTTGGTTTCTTCACTTCATCCTTCGCGTGTTGGCTTGAGTTACCAATTTTTTCAACTACTGCATCTATCAGTCTATTTTTAATGCCCACACACCTTTCTTGGCTCTCTTTTGACGGGCTTATTTTTGATAGTTTTACCTTCTTCTTCCCACTGTCACATTTCTCATTATTTCTATTCTCCATTCCAATATCACTGTTAGCATAAGCCTCCTTAGTGATTATAAGTGCCATTCCTCTCCTTATTTTCATCCAGCAATTTTGTGCTCTTGCTTAGCTGACCACAATCTTCCAGGACTTGACTACCATGAAAAACTGATTTACTCTTTTTCTGTTTTACTGATCTCCAGTTTTGTAAATCAGGCATGCTCTAATTAGACTACTCACTAGAATGCCTCTAAACATTCTAACTTTGAGAGGCATTTGGAATTCCAGTTTCCCCATCAGTGCCATTTAACAATAAAGGAGGTGAATTTGTTGTCTTGATCTTTTCACCAGCTCCCACTGGAAGTTATGGATTCAGAAATGGCTGTGTATTATGATCTTCCATGTTGCATTCCTCATAATCATCCGCCATTAGAAGTTTTCCATGGTGCAAATCCAATAGAAGCTTGATTTGCATCCATTCCACCTGCAAGTAAAGAAGGCTTTTGGAAAATTATATAATCTGACATGCTCTTGGTGACTGTCTTTACTGAACCATTATTTGGAAACCTTTTGTCATCAACTTGTAGTTCATTTGAATGATACTTCTTCAACGGAGTATTATTCTCAAAATTTTCTATGTTTGCTCTGGGGCCTCCTTGATCAATATGTAAATCTGGCTGAGAAATTTCAACTAAAAGAAACCTGGTTCCTTTTAACCCATGAAAAGCACTTCCAACAAGCATTGAATCAACAAGATGATAGAACAAGGATTTGCGTTTGACCATCAAAGCACCAACATCAATTTCTCCAAGATGAGGGAAGCATGACAAATGCCCTTTCTTGATTTTTTCTTTGAGATCATAAATAGTCTCCGAGGGAGATCCTGAGAGGGCCAGATGGGTGTCCATATTAGTGTCTACAAATAATGGAATCATTGGTGTACTATGGCTGCTGCGATTTTGAGCTTCCATTCCCATTAAAAGAGGAATATTGTTCATTTCTCCCATTTCATCACCTCTTTCTCCTACCATTTCAGCTACCCCCGTCTCTAACTATCTAGACCACTTCAAACAATCCCTGTTGGAAGCCCTAATTCCTCATTCAGTTGTAAAAACTTCGATTTCTCAACAATGTGTTTCCCCCATGATTTTCAATATCCTTCATATCAGGAACATATTTCCAAATATCTCTGCTTCATTCCACCCGTTGTCATCATTTACCTTGTGCTGCATGTAGTTGCCACGATCTGTCTCATACGATGATCATCCACCTATTTCAATGATAAACCTATGCAAGACACGTATCAAATGTAACAAATGATGTGATTAACACCTTAGGGACAAGACACCCAAAAAAATCAGACTGAAAAATGATAATTTTGGCATTCACGACTTTCTTGTAGCGCTCTAGTGTATTAATTTTTCTCTTGCGCTATAGGAAAGTCTAATCACATAATTTCACATCATTAGGCCACTAATAAAGTTTAAGACATGTTTTATATTTTTAATCTCGACCTTAGTGTCATTTATGAAACCATTTAATCCATATATACCTTGTAGAACCCTTCAAGAATGAAATCTAAGCAAAATTTATAAAAACAGGCTTAAAAACAAGAAAAAACAAAATCATGAAAATTAAAAGATTAAACTCAAATTTAACCTTTATAAACAAAATTTCCTAGAAGAAAAATACTAGCAAGGTTCAAAAACATAAATAAAAGCATAAAACTAAGGAAGACAAAATCATGACTTAACATCTGGCTCCTGCTGCGGGATGAAGTCCTCCTTGTGAGGCTTCAAGAACCTATAGACCAGTGCCATCTTTACTGCTTCCTGCTAATCTGCATAATTTCCATTGGGTTATGGAGTCCTTATTGTGTTTTACTCACACCGGTATATACAATGAAAATCAAATCTCTTTCTTTGAGGAACTTTCCATTTACTGAATCAAATTGTAATCCCATTTCCAATGTAACCAGGAAAAAACTTCATCAACCCACCAGAACTTGTTTCCAACTCCGAATATATATATAATCAGAAATATTGGAAAAGATGAAGAGCAAAGATCTAACAACTTATACTCACTTTCATCAAATTGTGTCTCTAAAATAACAAATTTATAACTTAATATTGACTCTAAATAATCTGCCACTGGATCATAAAAATTTCCAAAAGTTACCTCTTCCTGCTCTATGAAAAAGACAGGCGGTCCATAAGAATATTTTGTTCCATGAATATCAAGCAGGCATTGGCGATAAAATACATTAGGATTAGCCTGAATTTGCTCCAGATTTTTTTGGATAGTATCATCAATAATGTCAACAATCTGAACCTTCTTTTCCACACTATCTTCAAATGGATAACTATCATGCATCGGCTTTGGCTGTTCAAGGATAATAGACTGAATGCATTCCTGAATCTGCTGATCAGATTGTGACATATCACACACCTCACACATTTATGGGTCTTTCTTTTCCATTTCATGATAATATTTATTAAAAATTAGAGCATCTTCATAATGATTTTGAACAGCAGATTTATCATAACCATGAATATAAGCAACTTCTGAAAAAATGCGAGTAGCCTGGGCTTCATTGATTTTAGTATCAAAACAAAAAGGAATAGAATCTAATTCATCACAGAATTCTTGTCTTGGAACCCTAATCTATTCATCATAACAAATAGCATTCTGAGAAATTTCAAATGATGATGCTAAAGGTTCGTATTTTCCTTCAATACAAAGCCAATCTTTAACACAACAATGATTTCCAATAGTTTGTTGAACAAGAGATTGATCTTTAGAAGGATTAGCATTCAAATGATTATTAAGACTATTGAAAGCATTATGAGAATATTTCAAACTATCTCTACTGATCTCATCACTTGAATAATCTTCAACCTGACCTAAAACAACAACTTGATTATCGTAATGATCATGAAATTCTTTCTTGACAGCAGTATCTGAAAATGTTACCTTTTTATCTTCAACAAATTCTGGAACTACAACTTCTTCATGATATGTTTTCAATCCTTGACTATACTTATCATCATTATTTTTTGAATTAGAAATTGTATTATAGAAATCAGCCTGCTCACAACAATCTTTAAAAAAGAATTCAGTTGAGAACACATACTTACAATGTTTTCAAAAACATGTGTGGAATTCTTTCAGTGAGGAAATGCTAGCAGCGGGAAGAGAAAAATACCATTCTTGTACATCTTGCTAGATGTTATAGCTGATTTTACCACTCTAGGTGAATCACACTTGTATGGCCTTCCCCTGTCCCTCTATAGACTCCTTAGACCCCTTGGACCATTTTTTGTCCTTTGATGTTTCCTTGACCATCCCTTAAAGGATGTGAAAATAAATACACATGAATTTTAAACCCTTAATCACATATATATGCGGGTTTGACCCTTAAAACCGTGTAGATAGGGATGTGTGCATAATCCAAATCCTTTTGGAGTTTTCTTTGACATGGATCCCACTCACTTGACTCCTAGCCTTCCCTATGCCTTGAGATCGCTCGGATTCGACCTTTCATTACCACTTTGAAAAGCTATATAAGGAAATCTATGGTACATTGAAGGCATATGAGAGAATTGAGAGCAAAGAAACTATAGTCCATTGTTGCCAGAACTTGTGCTTAAGTCTGCATCCCTTTGCCCCTTGGAGCACTTTTGTGTTCTTCCCAAGCTTTCCTTTTGCTTGTGAGCTTGCTATCAAGAGATGGAGGATTGAGGTGCTGGAGGCCCGAGTGGGGGATTCAGTTTCTCCGATTCACAAACGTGCCGACAGAGGTTGTATCCATTGTAATCTCTGATTTTATATTAATAGAAATATCTTTTCATGTCCAATAATGTATGTTTGAATGAATATTTTATCCATGGATGTTTTCAAATGTTTATACATTGTTGATAATATATGCTAGAATATATCTAACACCAATATATATAGTATGCTTGTATTGCTTACTTGTTGTTGAGGAAGTAATCTATCAATTCAAGATAAAGTTGGAAAGCTCAACGGCGATCTACTTGAACCGTCCAGAATAAGGTACAAGGTCTGATCCTTTAGTGTTAGATATTTAATTTCTATTGCATATTGAAAATGATTGATTTATGGAGTCAAGATGTTTGTTGTGGTACCCCAAGCCATGGGAATTTCTCTCCATAATAGAATTGGTGACTCCGCTGGGGAGTTCCTAGTAGTTGTCCTTTGTGGGTTTTCTATCGGCATTCAATGACTTTGAATTGCTCTTTTTCTCTTGTTTCTGTGTCGGTTCTAGGGGCATGTTTTCCTGGTAGTGTCTGATTGGTGTGAATTTTGTCTCAGCTTATCTATTTGCCCTTATTTTTATGCACCTTTCTTCCTATACACGAGTTCTGAACTCACAGTCGCATATATACGCAACTTTCTCTGCCATTTCCGCGTATACATGTGGGTTTACTATGAACAATCACGTATGCCCTTAGTTTTTCCTTTTAGAGGAATTTGAATGGTTGCTGGGTGAATTTTGATGATTGCTGAGTCTCCTTTGATACTTCCAGAGTCTATATACACCTATGTTTCTGACCAGAGACGTTATTTTTTAGGGTAAATTTCTTTTTTAAGAATGTTCTTGTCATTGCGTTTTCGATTTTTTGTTTTTGGATTAGTGCATTACACTTCTTTTACCTTAGTGCTTTGCTTGAGTGCTACTTGAGTGTGATTGCAGAGTCTGGGGATTGTAGAATCATTCTTTTGCTTTTTATATCTCATTTTATTTCAAAAAATACAAAATATTTGCTTATCATCATGCATTGCATTTTGCATTTTCCATAGTACTTGCACTAGATTTGCTTTGGAGTATTAGTCAGGATTTCATATAGGAAAGCTTGCATTTATCATTTGAAGAAAATTGTGCATTTCATGTAGTAGCATACCTTGTTTTCATGGACACAATGCATTTTCATTGATTGTTAGGTGTGCATTTTACTTCATGTTGTGTCATAACACCATTAGTTGCACGACCATATCCCTCTTTTGAGTAATAAATCCAATTAAAATCAACGCTTAATTAAAATGAACTACACTATTTTATTTGATAGGGTTCACCAACAAGATTAGGTTTTAGGGTCTTGGAATAGTTCATTGTGAGTAAATTCTCCAAGACCACTAAACAACAACATGTATGTGTTTGTCTAGGTGAGTGTGTGAAATTCCTTGGTATAACCAGTGTTTCTCAGGATCCTCCTCTCAAAAGGGAGTTAAGCACGAGGCAGTGTGAGCGGTTATTGATTGGCATGACCCCTAGTCATAACTGAGTAGCACCGGAGATATTTCCAGGATTGTATTCGTATCTAGGGGCTCTTTCAAGAGTTTTTGGCTTTGCTACCCTGCCCATATGGTAAATCCTGCCTACGACTGTCCACCTGAGCATTGATTATATTGAGGTGACCTTAGTGGCCTTAACTAGGATATCGAGGGGGTACTTTGCAGGGGTTATTATGCAGGTGTCCCAGCTAGGTTGGGGTTGGACAGCATAGTCGCTTTATGCGTTGAAGCTGAGGGCCACAATAATTGGTTACGTACCTCCGCTTGTTGTGTATGGGAGTCTCAAGCCTCTCCTAGGCGAGACATACCTGCTTCATTCGGGAGCTCACTTATCCTAACCTTGATTGCTTGTATTTGGATTTAGATTTTATTGGTGATTTCTCTATGCATGTTAGCTTGCCTAGGGTTTGCGTAGATAGAGAGTCTTTTGTATTTTGTGAGTCATTGTGGATTCAGGTGCGGCTCCTCACTGTTCTCTTCGTTTAGCAGGACTTCCGCCTTCTACATCTCCTCCTCCTTTGGGAGTGAGAAATAGACAGTCCAGGAAGACTACTTTACACATTGATTCACACACCATGGCAGACCATATAGAAGGTATTCCTGAACCACCTTCTCCCATTAATGTGGAAGATGGGGAGTTTAATCCTAACTATGATCCTTCACCCAACTTGACTGAGTGAGGTCATGTGATTTCTGAGATAGGAACCTTTCATGATAGACCTACTTACTCTAGGGTTGATTCCCCATTGACACATCGTCGGTATGGAATGTTGGAGGATGATGAGACTCATTTTGAACCCGCGAGCACTAGTTATGGTATGTCTGGTTTTCCCACACATGATTTGGAATTTCATGTCAAATCTGAGTTTGAGCCTAACACTATGCCTGGGGGCACTCTCATTCCTTACCATGTGGAGAGGTTTGGGAGCACTAGTCAGATTGCACCTTCCATCCCAGTGGTGGAAGCTACATCACATATTCCTCCTAGGTCTAGGGTTAGTGATCCTATTAGGATACCAGATCCGAGATGAGTGACTATAGGGAATAGTACGTACATAATTACACAGATCCTTTCGTCCTCTATCCCTAGTTCTTTGAATGTTAACCCTCCACCTCATTCATGTGGTCCTTCGGTCCAGAACATTGCTACGAGTTATGTCCGTACTGCAGTTACTAGACTGGTTGTGTCTCAGCTTCATGCACCACCCGTTGTTGCGGGAGGTCATGGTCATACTTCTAGAGGTCATATTCCTACTTCCGGAACCTATGTTCCTACTTCCGGAATGTATATTCCTACTTACGAAGTGTCTCATGGGACATCTCATGCGATGACTTATGGACCTTATTATGGGACGCAGTATGGACAGGTTTCTTCACCTTATGGGTGTGGGTATCAACAACCTGCTTACTCTTTAAATTACAGCCTTGTAGCTCCAAATAGTCAAGGTACACCACACTATGGTGCTTCCATGCCACCCTATATGAATCAAATGGGAGAAGGGCACTATGGCCAAGGCCATGGTGGTAATAAGACCTATGTGAATCAGAACTATCAGGGAGTGGTCCATCGACCTAATCATCCTAGGCTCCCTTTCCTCGCAACGCTAATTCTTCCTGACTTGTTGAGATTGACGAACGATCCTGTAGCTCATGACCTGGCTTGGTCGAATGTCCCTACTAAGCTTCCCTTGGACATACCCAAGTTCGAGGGAAAATCGGGAGAGGATCCGAGTGAACATGTTACTACCTTTCACTTATGGTGCTCTTTGAATTCCTTACACCAGGACTCAATCCGTTTAAGGTTGTTTCAATGCACCTTTACAGGGCCTGCCGTGAAATGGTATATAGAGCTACCTAGGGGGGCATTCGCTTTGTTCGATGACCTAGAAATGACTTTTATTAACCACTTCTAGCTACCAGTGCATTGTCACGTTGGTACTGAACTCTTGTCGACATTTCGGGAGGATAAAGCCACACATATCTCAGATCATATCCAAGAGTGGCATAGACAGAAGAGGTTAATTAAAGCCTTTATACCGTTGGAATTCCTCCTCGAATGGTTCCTTAATTCGTTATTGCCGTATATTGCGAAGGATATTTCTACATCCAGAGTGCAAAATGAGGAACAAGCCATTTTTAGGGCGTAGGAACTGGATTTGATTTATGCTCAGTCCAGTTTGTTATATGAGATCATTCCCAATGCTCCGCATTCTAGTTTCGACCCCAAAGTTAAACTTGGACCACATGCCGATGGCATTGTGGGTTGTGTGAGTGCTAAACCTACAGATTTGATTGCAAAACAAGTTAGTCAATTGTCAATCAACCAATCTACTTTGGGACAAGCCACGGCTTCGTCTCAACCCACCCAAATGGTGAGTGTGCTTTCAGTACAATTGTCAGACCAGAAGGGTAACCAACAGCCCGAACAGAATAAAAAGAAGGGTAAGAATAATCGTAAGGGTGGGAATAGGAATGAGAATGCTAATAATAATGAAAATAAGACCTGTAATGCTGGGGGGGACAAGCAAGCTAAATGTAAGGTTAAATTCCCTTGTAAGTTGTGTAAGGACGATCACCTCACTTGTGCCCTCGAATCGATGAAGCCTCGAGATTCTTGGCACAGGGCCCAGCTGTGCTGACTAACCCTTTACCTCACAATAAAAATATGAACTCAAGGACCCATGATCAATCTGGTCGTGATCAAGATCCACCACAGGGTAGTGGTATTGGTTGCATTAACATGGTACGTGTTGCGAAAGTTGTGACCCATGCGAAGGACTATGGTTTGTCACAACCTAGCCCAGGAAAGGAACCTAATCCACCAGGGTCCCCTTTGTGTATTGAGAAACCTGTGGATAAACCTGAAGCTGTACCTCGCATTCCTAAGGGAGTCCTTAAGTGTCCGGGGCACAATCCTAATGCCCGAGCCGCCCATAACTATTCAGTTGTCAAGGATTTGGGCCACACTCCTTGTGTGATGTCTGCATTGGAAGTGCTTCAGAGTTTTCCTTTGCAAAGGAAGGCTTTACTTTTTTCCCTTGGTGTTAATGATGATGATTCTTCCTCTGTGATTAAATTTGAAACCGCGGGACTTCAGCCTCACTTGCCTTATTATGTGTCTCTTTTGATTCACGTAGAATGTCTTAACATGACTATCAAGCGCACTATGATTGATGAAGGCGCTGCCGCTTCTGTGATGTATTTATCGTGTTGGAAAGGTTTAGGTTCCCCTGAGCTATCTAAATCAGTGACCATTTTAACTATATTCGATGGGAGATCGTTTAGTCCGCATAGGATCCTTCCTTCCCTTAAGGTCCATTTGGGAGGGAAGACCATTGAGATAGAGGTCAAGGTGGTTGATGCACCCCTTGACTACAATCTCTTGCTGGGTAGGAATTGGATGTACAGTATGCAAGCCATAGCATCTTCCCTATTTCGTGTTGTATGCTTTCCATTTAAAGGGAAGATAGTCACGATTGATCAAATGTCATTCAAGAATCCGTTAGTTACCGCATCCTTAGGAGCTTCGATCCTGATCATTGAACACTCTCAGCTGACAGCTGGGAGTGTGGGTGTAGGCATGGATCCATCCCTCATGGAAAGTTTTAGTTTTCCTGCATCGATCCTTATGATAGGGACTAGTTCCGGTGAGGCTTCGACATCTATGAGATTAGTGTCTTTTCGCACAAGTCATATGGAAGATCCTTGGATTCTTCCTACATCGAGTACTCCGAGTGATCCCATCGTGACAGATGTGTTGTTGCCTGCAACTACGGTAGCTTATCAAGCTAATCTTGAGTGTGTTGCAGAGCCTAGTACTTCCTCTTCGCGGATGGAGGAGGAGGACCCTTATGTGCTACTAGCATGGGCAGTGCAGTATTCTCATGTGCACGACTGCCTTGATAGTGTTTTCCCTTCAGATGAAGTGATTATTGAGGCCATGTCGGGAGTTGAGCCACCATGGGAGGAGCTCCATCATAGATCTTAGTTTCTTCCCGAGCTTGACCGCTTGGAGCGTGAGGACCTTAGGGCGGTTCTTAGTGAGAGAATTGGTAGTCCTATGGTTCCATTAAGCTCTCCTGGTCCGATGGCTGATAGAAACATGGAAAAAATATCTTCAATGATTCCTATCAATATCTCTCGCAATCCTGGTAGGATAGAAAATGTCTATATTGGGGAAGAATGTTCCCATGCTGAGATTCAAGAATACACCAAGATGTTCAAATAATTCCCTGATATATTTGCTTGGTCTTATGATGAAATGCTAGGTATCGACCCTCATATTGTTGAACACGAGATTAATAATTATCTCAACGCTAAGCCTATTCGACAATGCTTGCGTGTGGTGAATCCTAGGAAAGCACCCGTGATTAAGGCAGAGACAGAGAAATTGTTGAAAACCGGTTTTATCTATCCCATTCCCTTTGACGGAGTGGGTTTCAAAACCCGTTCTGGTTAATAAGAAGCAGGGAGCGATCCGTATATGTACTGATTTCCATGATTTGAATCATGCCTGTCCTAAGGACAATTTCTCCACACCATTTATTGATCAGATTTTGGACAAGTGTGCGGGTAGCAAGGCTTTTTCCTTTATGGACGGCTTTTCTGGATATAATAAGATACAAATTAAACCTGAGGACCAACATAAGACGGCATTTATTTGTCCTTGGGAAACTTTTGCATATCGAAAAATGCCTTTTGGCCTTAAGAACGTTGGAGCTACTTTTCAGTGGGCAATGACCTTGATCTTCCACGATCTCAAGTCGATTATCGAGGTATTTTTGGATGACCTTGCTGCTCATTCTCGTATGAGAATGCACCATTCCTATCACTTGAGATTGGTATTCGAAAGATGCTACCATTATTTGGTTAGGTTAAATCCTCACAAGTGCATCTTTTGTGTGAAGTCAGGTCGCTTGTTAGGATTCAACGTTTCTAAAGAGGGTATAAGAGTCAACCCCTTCAAGGTTGAGGTAATACTTCAATTGTCTCCCCCAAAAAATATTCGTCATCTTCAATGTTTGCAAGGCATGAAAAACTTCTTACAAAGATTTGTTGTCAATTTTTCCAATTTGACTAGAGGATTCATGCGTCTTTTGAAGAAGGACACCACATTTTGTTGGGATGAGCGAGCCCAGGAGTCCTTTGATGCACTCAAGCGAGCCCTAGCATTGGCCCTGGTGATTAGTCCCCCAGACTATAGTCGTGATTTTCTACTTTATGTGGCCATGTCCATGGAGACGATTGATATGGTTTTGGTTCAAGAGGATGAGGAGATCCAAGAGCATGTCATATACTATCTGAGTCGGAACCTTATTTATGTAGAGATTCGTTATACTCATGTTGATAAGCTTGCTTTAGCTACTGTACATGCGGTTCAACGGTTGAGACATTATATTCTCCTTCGCCAGAGCTTGGTTGTAGCCCATGTCAATCCATTTCAATTCATCCTCACTTGAAGGATGATTGGGGGAAAATATAATAAATGGATTGTCATCCTGCAAGAATTTGATCTCGAGTTTGTTTTGGCAAAGTCAAAGAAATCATTAATTTTTGCAAAGCTTATATCGGATTTCCCAAGCGAGTACGAGGAGTTAGTTTGTAAAGATACGTTTTTCGATGAACACATCTTCTTAATCTCAACTTTAGACCCATGGTATGGGGATATCATTATATATTTACAAACATTGAAGGTCCCTACTCACCTCTCACAGGATGAACGGTGATGATTACATCACGTGTCTAAGAATTACCTCATACTGGATAACACTTTGTACCGTTGTGGGGTAGATTCCATTTTACAACATTGTTTAACTCATGAAGAGGCTGAGGTAGTGCTGAATGATTGCCATGGAGGGGCATGTGGTGGTCATTTATCTGGGCTTTCTACAGCCCAAAAAATCTTAACAGTGGGTTATTTCTGCCCATCGATCTTTAAGGATTGTATACATGCAATTAAGAGGTGACACCCTTGCCAGGTGTTTGCACGTAATATGCGCTTGAAACCTACCCCGTTACATCCCATAATCACTTTCAGTCCCTTCACTAAGTGGGGGATTGATTTTATGGATTGCAACCCAGCTTCAGCTGGGGGGCATCATCATATCATAGTGGTTGTTGATTACTTCACGAAATGGGCCGAGGATATGCCTAGATTTAAATCCAATGGTGAGACAGCTGTGCACTTCGTATTCAACTAGATTATTACTCGGTTCAGAATTCAGAAAGAGCTTGTCACTTACCATGGCTCGCACTTTCAGAATCGTATGATGGAAGAGTTGGCATCAAAGTTAGGGTACAAACAAGAGAATTCCTCCTCTTACTAACCTCAAGCGAATGGACATGTAGAAGCAGTGAATAAATCACTCAAATCCATTCTCCAACGAACCATCACACAGAGCAAGAATAATTGGCACATCATGTTATATCCTGCTTTGTGGGCATATAGAACCGCTGTCAAGACTACCACGGGTTTTTCTCCATATCAACTTGTACATGGAGTGGAGTCGATATTGCCAGTTGAATTCGAGGTTCTTTCTTTGAAGCTATCCATAGAACTCTTACCAGACACTTCACCATTGAAGGAGCATTTGGTCCACCTTGAGCAACTTAATGAGCAGCGTTGAGATGCCCTGGTGGCTCTAGAAGTAAATAAATGTCGCGTAAAGGTCCAGTACGATAAGTCTATCTGTCCAAGGAGGTTTAGTGAGGGAGACTTGGTCCTTTTGTGGGATCAACCGAAAGAACCCTTAGGGGTAGGAATGTTTAACCCCATGTGGCATGGTCCTTACGTAGTCAAACGTGTGTTAGAGAAGGGCGCTTATGAGTTACTAGATTATGAGGGAACGGCCTTGGCGGAGCCTAGAAATGGGCTCTATCTCAAGAAGTACTATGCATGATGTTCAACCAAGGCTGGTTATTGTATATTATTGTATAGTTTTGCATAGTTAGGTATTTTTCTTATAGTGATTGGGATTGTGATTAGTTTCCGTTTGTTTTGGCAGATGTCAATGGAATCTTCCACCTACATAGGATTCACGGATGGTGCAAGACGTCACACTCAACACTCAGCCTCTGCTGTTGGGTGATTTATAATCCTATTGGTTAGGTACTGTCTTCAGGAGGTGTATGTTTGCAGCCATCTTCAAACAATTTTGCTGAATATAGTTCCATTATTGAGATTCTAACGGATACCATTTCACATGGCGTTCTCTCTCTTGAGGTACGTCTTGATTTGGAGTTAGTAGTGTCACAGTTTAATGGTTTGTACCATGTTAGAGATCTGACATTATTAAGAAGATTCTTACATGTGAGATTATTAGAATGGCAATTTGACAATATAACATACATACATATTCCAAGAATTAATAATCAAGTTGCTGACTCATATGCTAACTACGTGTTAGAATGGCATTTGTTTCATACACAATAAATTCATCACAAACACAAATTTTACACATGTAAATAAATAAACCGATCACCATAAAAATTTTATATAACATCCAAAAGGTGGTAATACATAGTGTCATGATACAAAAATGGGGCTCTCGAGCCACCAAAATATAATACATGGTAATACAAAATGTATAACTCCTAGGTATCTAAGCCTGTGGAGGAGGAGGGGGGTTGTGATCATGGAAGGTCACTACAGCTCTAGCTAGTTGTCAGAATAATCGCACCCATGCTCATGGTACACCCACCACCTGGCGCTGCATAGCCTCAGGAAAGTCCTCGACTTACACCATGGGAACTCTGTGTGTCAGCCTCACAAAGTTGGTATGAATGCTATGGAGAGTCTGCTCCACATCCACACCCGTGATATCATCTCCTCTTCCCCTCCGTCTGTGACGAGGGAAGCCTTTAGGCCACCATGGTCCCACATCTACATGCAAATGGTAAATTTCACTATGTATTGTCACCCAAAAAATATGTCTTTTGATTTCATATAATCAGAAAACACAAAAAAAAAATAACTCAAAAATTTAAAGTGAGGGTCAAGATTCGTTACCTATGTCACCATATGCTGATCCTAGTGGTAGCAGCATGTCTAGGTCCCCCTGAAAATCAATCCCCTCATAGGGGTAGACATCAATGGCAACTATCTGTCGTCACCACCACAGAAAGAACTCAACTGGATAGGGGTTGGACACCCTACCTCCCCCCAGTTTGTGCATCGCATCCACCCAATGCCATTGGGCCGGATCTCGAACCCCATGAAGAGGAACGTCAACTCTGGGGCTCAATCCTAGAACATGCTATAAGAAAAATGTGCTTAGTATGCTACTAAAACCGAAGTTCCACACTCTGCCCATCTTACACTCACTGAGCTGATGTTTCATGTTGCTCAGTAGTGTAGTGCTCCAATCATAGACCGTGGGTCTCATGCACTCCACTGCATAGAACATCAGAGGCCACGAGGCCTAGTCGAGTGAAGCAAAGCTTTCTATCCTACCCAATGTCAGTAGGATGGACTTTAGGCCCAACACCTGTATATAGTTGGTTGGGATCTAACTCCCCACCTTCTCCACTTTCAGATAGAAGTACACAATAATGTACTCATCTATAGTCATGCCACCTCCAGGCCCACCGCGAGAACGAAGGTTCACTACTTCCCCCCATTGGGAAAGTCCAACAATAAAGTATATGTCCTCCACCTCTATGGTGAGGGACATCCCATCTATCTGGAAGGACTCAAAGTCTGGATCTCAGTAATCCACCAACATTTTCAATAGTCTTGGTTTTTCCCTCAAGCCACCAAGACACCAAAACTTGTAGAGCCCACATGCACGTAGCGCTTGTTGAGCCATTAGATCGGCCCTTATTGCCTCCTCTACATCACCATGTTAACACTCTCTCCATTCTAGGACCATCTTGCACAAAAAATGGCAAATTTTCCCATTAGAATACTCAAAACATCTCATGTACAGCCGCATACGCGACTTTTTCCAAACAGCTGCGTATGTACACGACTGTGAGGGAATTTTCCACGTATATCTAGCCCTATACATGGAAAATCCTCGATTTCCGCATGGGCCGCAGCGCCCTTTTTAAATTGGCCTAGAAACCTCAAATGACCATGGAATTTGATAAAAATTGCATCAAAATGGAAGAGAAGAGCATGGGTAAGTACTTGGAAGAAATGGTAGTGGGTTTCACCGGCTGGATCTCTTGGAATTCGTTGTTGAAAATATGAGTTCATTTGGGTAAAAATTTCAAATGTTTTATAATGTTTTGAATTTTTTACTATTTATAGAAATTTTTCAAATTTTTGAAAATTTTTACCCCCCTTCCTATAGTTTGGACCATTTCTAATCATTTTGGACCGTTTTTTACCTAATTCATGATGTAGGAGACATTTTTGAGTGTCGTTTCAGCCGTTGTATTGACCCGTTCATGTTGATCTCAGGTATCATGTCTAAATTGGCATATATGTTAGGTTTCATCACCATTTTCATTTTGTATGACCTTATGACCGTTTCATCATAGCCTTAGGTACGAACCCACACTATTATGTCACGGAACCTTCTTGTTGTTTTAGTAAGTGGCATGGTATGAGTGGTAGAGCTTGACCTTACATGGGTACCCTAGCTAGTGCCTTATCTGCATTTGGTGCCCATGCTGACGTTTTGTCCTTTAGGGTGTGGGAGTCTGTTGTATAGTACTGCCATGACATTTCGCAAGAGCCTCATACTCCTCTTGATCTTTTGCTGGCCTATTTCCCTCAGGACTCCCGTATGTCAAGTTGTAATTGCATTATCATGAGCTTTTCTTGCCTTATTAAGCTTTATGCCGGCTTCCCTGACATTTCATTTCAAACATATAGCCCGAGCTGGTCTCATGTCTAGCCATGCAGAGCCATTTTATATATCCTTTGCAGCTTGATTCCCTTTTTACCGGGAGGGGATTTTTCCCCTGAGTGTCGATATCCTACACATGTG
Organism: Pseudotsuga menziesii; assembly: GCA_001517045.1. Classification (NCBI taxonomy): domain Eukaryota; kingdom Viridiplantae; phylum Streptophyta; class Pinopsida; order Pinales; family Pinaceae; genus Pseudotsuga; species Pseudotsuga menziesii. The sequence continues at coordinate 95,912 of LPNX011055919.1, read as the reverse complement.
TCCTTGCATTAAGCATAGGTATGTTCCACTGCTTGGAACTAGTTTGTTTGCCCCTATGACACTCGTCTCCTCCTAGTCTATAACTATAAATTAGTTTTATTCTTTTTCAATCTTTTTAAATATTTGAAAAAGTCCAAAAAAATAAAAAAACAAAAAGCCAAACAAGGAAAGATGTTATCTTTGGCAACTGTCGAGTTGTGTCTCCTTCGAACAGAGCACTGTATATCACATCCATTGGTTGGGTTTATAGTTTGACTTTATGAGTTGTACTTGTTTATCTGAGTTTATCTCCATTGACTTGTTAAGCTTCCAGTCCCCATGGAGCCTCTGTCGTTTCCTCCTATGTCACAAAGATGTCCCAGTTTGTATATTGAGTCTATGCTACCTTTATTTAGTCACCATTCACCGTTATGATCTTGTTCGAAGGAATTTGAAACCTGAGTCAACCATTCCTCAGTTATCTTGACTTTGCATGTCGTCCATTCCTGGTACAGTTACTGGTTCGTGCACCTTATGATCGAGTCCTTCCACATTATACAGCTTTGCTGAGTACCTCGTGTTGGATGATGGAGGATGCCTTAATTCTCCCCTTCCAGCGAATTTCATCCCATCGACTTTAAATCATTTATTCTGGGATTGGAATCTAGAGTCATTTTGAGTGCCTTGAGACTTGCAGTCATCAGTGGCAGGTTCTCTTTCCATCAACAGACTTTGGGAATACATCAATGTCCCTTGATTGATGGATCCTCTCAAGTGTTCGACCTCAACACGTTTATTCACACTTGTTAGTTTGCACTCTAGTACCTTGATTCCCATTTTCATTATCGGTGGGTGATCTCGCGTTTGTTAACGGTATACATCAATGATTGGTAATCAGACAATGGACTACTATGTTCGACCTCGACACCTCTATTCACATAGTAGGACATGTACTCATAGCAGTTTGTGTAGAAGACCTTCCAGATTAGTGGCATCTCTTATATGCTACCTCCTTGATCGTGCCAGTGTTCATGAAATTTTAGGTCTTGTGACTTGATTCCAGTATATGTTATACATTTCCAGCCATTATGGAGATCTTGATCCATTATATATCTTCAACCATTATGGAGATCATGGTCCTTTGTATATATTCATCATGGATATTTTGATTTATGTATATTGTACATGGCGATGACCACTTATGTGATATCTTGTATCATGCCTATACATGGCCATTGTACTCTTATGTATCAAGGATTGCTATATGTATTTGCAGTATGTGTAGAGTTGTATCATTGTACTATGCTGATTGGGTGGCTGGTCTTCCATTTGGGATCTTTCATCACTCCACTTCTAGGATGCACTTATAATGTATTCCAGCCATCATATGACCCCTCTGATCTCACACATTAGGGGGCAACTGTTATAGCTAATTTTACCACTCCAGGTGAATCACACTTGTATGGCCTTCCCTTGTCCCTCTGCAGACTCCTTAGACCCCTTGGACTATTTTTTGTCCTTTGATGTTTCCTTGACCATCCCTTAAAGCATGTGAAAATCAATACATGTGACTTTTAAACCCTTAATCGCATATATACATGGGTTTGAACCCTAAAACCATGCACATCGGGATGTGTGCATAATCCAAATCCTTTTGGAGTTTTCCTTGACATGGATCCGACTCACTTGACTCCTAGCCTTCCCTGTGCCTTGAGATCGCTCGGATTCGACCTTTCATTACCCCTTTGAAAAGCTATATAAGTAACTCTATGGTACATTGAAGGCATGTGAGAGAATTGAGAGCAAATAAACTATAGTCCATTGTTGCCAGAACTTGTGCTTGAGTCTGCATCCCTTTGTCCCTTCGAGCACTTTTGTGTTCTTCCCAAGCTTGCCTTTTGCTTGTGAGATTGCTATCAAGAGATGGAGGATTGAGGTGGTGGAAGCCCAAGTGGGGGATTCAGTTTCTCTAATTCCCAGACGTGCCGACAGAGGTTGTATCCATTGTAATCTCTGATTTTATATTAATAGAAATATATTTTCCTGTCCAATAATGTATGTTTGAATGAATATTTTATCCATGGATGTTTTCAAATGTTTATACATTGTTGATTATATATGCTAGAATAGATCTAACACCAATATATATAGTATGCTTGTATTGTTTACTTGTTGTTCAGGAAGTAATCCATCAATTCAAGCTGAAGTTGGAAAGCTCAACGGGGATCTACTTCAACTGTCCGGAATAAGGTACGAGGTCTGATCCTTTAGTGTTAGATATTTAATTTCTATTGCATATTGGAAAGGATTGATTTCTAGAGTCAATATGTCTGTTGTGGTACCCCAAGCCATAGGAATTTATCTCTGTAACACTTGAGTGAATACATGAACATCTTCATGAGCACATCTTCATGTTGTATATTTAACTAAACCATATATTGATGAAATCTGATGAGGTGATCTGAAGGATTATCCTCTTTGCTTTCTCTAAACCATGGAAGACAATCTCCCCAAACGTCCATAGTAGGTACTGGATTTGGAAAACCTAGAACATTAGAAAAATCGAAAGGTACAAACCTTCGAGCCAGAATGGCTTCCATGGACTTCAGTCTCTGCATCTTGAAATAGTGGAGTCACCAATCAATTTGTCAAGATAGATTTTGTTTTTTCTCCTTAGAAAGAGGAAGGTGTGACAGTAGTTCAAATTAATGAAGGCTGCATAAATTTGGGGATGACTGAAACCTTCTAATTCTGTTAGGTATTTTTAGTATCTGTTCTGGGTCTGAAACACCCAATTGCAAAGGTGAAATAGGTATGTTTCTAGTTCCAATTCCCCTAGTAGCCACTGTGACAAATTGGTGAAAAGTAGTCTTTAATATTTGTTTGTTTAAGTTCACCTCTTAAAACCAGTGAAATGGTAAGTATCCCAGGGAAAAATATGTTTTCAAATCCGTTCCCCAGCAATGGCACCAAAGATGTTTATGCCAGAAATTGTTCCCAGACTACAAGAGAACAAGCCAACATAATATCAAATATCTCAATAAAACAAAACAGGGTTTTTAGGGTTTTTTAAGGTTTTCTAGTTGTGAAGTTTGATTACAAGAGGGAATACATTCATAACCCAAATAAAACTAAATCACAAGCATAGAAAAACTGAGATGCATAACATAATAACCATGTATCCAACAAAAAATAACACTGAGGTTCATCCACAAATGGCAAGCACTACAAGTATAAAAAACTTTAAACCAGCAATGAAATTACCAACTGAATAGCTAAAACAAGCTATAAATGAAGCCAGAGAACAAACTGAAGGGTAAATAGAGCATATATTTCATAATCAGTCTTTCAAATACACATAAGAGTCATTTACTTAGCTTATGAACAAGTCTGAAGACCTCCTCTTGCCAGCCAAAAAATCGAACCTCTTTCCTGTGCCCTTTTCTATCTTTTATAATTACAAAGAAGTAGTTCTATATTCCCTTCATTAGGTCTAAATTGAATCTACCCAGCAGTTACATTAACTAACTTTCAACTAATTGACTAAAAATAGCAAAATCAGATTCCTGGTAAATATGGCGAATTTCTGAAAAATAGGTGTCAAAAAAGCTTTCATATCTCTCAATCCCCGATACCTATGTAAAACTGGAGAGAGGCTGTTTTGAATGGTTCCGTTGTGGACAAAAACCTCTCTTTGTTTTTAAAAATTCATCTCCAATAAATCATAATATGCCCCGCAAGTTGAACACTAAAACAGGAAAATATTAAATATTTTTTAAAACCCTGAAAATTAGGCCGTAAAGATTAAACTGAATCTTTCAAACCTTGATAGTTGTTACAAAAAGGAGAGAGGTTTTTGTGAATGGGTATCTTATGAACAAAAAACTCTTTTTGTTTTCTAAAATTCATCTCCATCAGCTCGTGGTATGCATTCAATTTCAATAACCCAAAACAGGAAAAACATAGCATAATTCTCAATAATCTTTGCATTTCAATATCCTCTTTTTCATCTGAAATTGTCTCTGTAGGTGCAATATTTTCCGCAAAAATTGTACCTACTGGTAAATCATTTTCAAACGCTCGGTCTCCTTAGTTTTAAAACCATAATCTTACTTCTCTTTTGAAGATTGAATTCTATCAAAACCATCTACAGTAACAGAGCTCTTCGCCTGCTTTAACTTATGACATGAATTTTCAACAATGTTTCTTTTAGAGGCAACCTTTCGATTTCCAGAATGAATCTTTTCAGTTGAATTAACAATGCATTGGCATTCTTTTGAACCTTTCCTTGTATAAAACATGTCATTAGTGTCCAATTGTGTTACGTGTGTTGATTTGTGAAGAGATTTTTCAGCTGTGGCTTGACATCTTAGGCTCTCACTATCAATTTCTTGCTTTTTGTCTGATGAAGAAACATGAGTTTCCTTTGGTTTCTTCACTTCATCCTTTGTGTGTTGGCTTGAGTTACCATTTTTTGCAACTACTGCATCTATCAGTCTATTGTTAATTCCCACACACCTTTCTTGGCTCTCTTTTGACAGGCTTATTTTTGACAGTTTGACCTTCTTCTTCCCACTGTCACATTTGTCATTATTTCTATTCTCCATTCCAATATCACTGTCAGCATAAACCTCTTTAGTGATTATAAGTTCCATTCCTCTCCTTATTTTCATCTAGCAATTGTGTGCTCTTGCTTAGCTGACCACAATCTTCCAGGACTTGACTACCCTGGAAAATTGATTTACTCTTTTTTTGTTTTACTGATCTCCAATTTTGTAAATTAGGCATGGTATGATTAGATTGCTCATTAGAAATCCTCTAAACATTCCAACTTTGAGAGGAATTTGGAATTCCAGTTTCCCCATCAGTGCCATTTAACAATGAAGGAGGTGAATTTGTTGTCTTGATCTTTTCACCAACTCCCACTGGAAGTTCTGGATTCAGAAATGGCTGTGGATTATGATCTTCCATGATGCAGTCCTCATAATCATCCACTGTTAGAAGTTTTGCATGGTGCAAATCCATCATAGAAGCCTGAGTTGCATCCATTCCACCTGCAAGTAAAGAAGGCTTCTGGCAAATCATATAATCTGACATTCTCTTGGTGACTATCTTTACTGAACCATTATTTGGCAACATTTTGTCATCAGCTTGCAGTTCATTTGAATGATACTTCTTCAACAGACTATTATTCTCAAAATTTGCTATGTTTGCTCTGGGGCCTCCTTGATCAATATGTAAATCTGGCTGAGAAATTTCAACTAAAAGAAACCTGGTCCCTTTTAACCCATGAAAAGCACTTCCAACAAGCATTGAATCAACAAGATGATAGAACAAGGATTTGCGTTTGACCATCAAAGCACCAACATCAATTTCTCCAAGATGAGGGAAGCATGAAAAATGCTCTTTCCTGATTTTTTCTCTGAGATCATCAATAGTATTCGAGGGAGATGCTGAGAGGGCTATATGGGTGTCCATATTAGTGTCTACAAAGATCGGAATCATCGGAATACTATGGCTGCTACGAGTATAAGCATCCATTCCCATTAAAAGAGGACTATTGTTCATTTCTCCCATTTCATCACCTCTTTCTCCTACCATTTCAGCTTCCCCTGTCTCTAACTGTCCAGAACACTTCAAACAATCGCTGTTGGAAGCCCTAATTCCTCATTCAATTGTAAAAACTCTAATTTCTCAGCAATTTGTTTCCCCCATGATTTTCAATATCCTTCATATCCTTCAGATCATGAACATATTTCCGAAAATATCTACTTCATTTCACCTGCTGTCATCATTTACCCTGTGCTGCATGTAGTCGTCACGATCTGTCTCATACGATGATCAGCCACCTGTTTAAATGATAAACCTATGCAAGACATGTATCAAATGTAACAAATGATGTGATTAACACCTCAGGGACAAGACACCTAAAAAAAATCGGACTGAAAAATGATAATTTTGGCATTCACAACTTTCTTGTAGTGCTCTAGTGTATTCATTTTGTTCTTGTGCTACAAGAAAGTCGAATCACATAATTTCACATCATTAGGCCACTAATAAAGTTTAAGAATTGTTTTATATGTTTAATCTCGACCTTAGTGTCATTTATGAAACCATTTAATCCATATATACCTTGTAGAACCCTTCAAGAATGAAATCTAAGCAAAATTTATAAAAGCAGGCTTAAAAATAAGAAAAATTAAAATCTTGAACTCAAAATTAACCTTTATAAACAAAATTTCCTAGAAGCAAAAATACTATCAAGGTTCAAAAAAAAAAAGCATAAAACTAAGGAAGACAAAATCATGACTTAACACCACCCATAAATACACAATTTTTTCACTGCAGAACTTAATTGTATTTTATGTATTTATCTGACACCCAAAATTATCAGTTTTGTACAATTTATTTAAATACCTAGTAGTTACTGTTGACATACTGTCTACTTGTATATGATTGAGTCTCCTTACTACTTGAGTTTTTTCATACTAGAATATTTATGCACTTCCAAACGTTTTGTATTTTGTACAATTTTTGTCTTTGTTAGGGTCCTACCCTAACCTCTCTACTTAGGGGTACTTAGGAGTCAATTTATTAATGTATGGAGCCATTCTCTTTGAACAATTCCCACTAGGTAGTTGGTGTGTCTTTAATTAGTGGAAAAGGTTCATCCTTATGAAATAAGTCCCACTAGGTATTTGGTACTCATTCATGTTTGGCCCACTAGTGGTTAGGTTTTGGGTATTAGACATTGTTTATAGAGGGAGGAATCTATGCAATGTTTTTTCAAGGATTAATGTTGTTGTATTCATGTGCTACTTGTTTAGATGTTTCCCCTTTGAAGAGGCCAGTTAACATTGCTCTTATTCTGTAATTTCAATAAAGGGTTCTCTTTTTGCAGGGGTTAAATTTTATTTAGTATATTTTGCATTTGTTCTTATATATTTCTCATGAATTCTCTATGTTTGTTATCTACCTACACTATAGTATGGGGTTTTCTCATTGATTTGTGTGCATCAAGTTTGAGTCTTGGGCTCGGTGCCTAAATTTTTGTCACAAAATACCTTGAATTATTGTATTATGTGCAAGAAATGCCTCAAATTTCATGTAAAAAATTACCTTGAATTGTGTGTTGAAAATTCTTCAAACTATGTGAGTTGTCCTACCTTAGGCTATGTGTAGTATGAACGTTCTTGCACCTATGTTGAATCCAGTGCACCTCATATTTTTAAAATTCTGTACATTTTATTTGGTTTCTGTTCAAAATTATGTTTTCTAGCCTGTCTCAGCCTGTTCTGCATGCCTCAGGTTGCGTGCATGTCTTGTTCTGTTTTGGGACTATTCCACATGGCTCAGTATGGTCAGTTGTTTGAAATTTGGCACCTTTAGGTGTGCCTATGATGCATGGTAAGGTTTGTTCTTCACACTATTCTACATGCTTTGGACTGTTATCAGAGAAAAATTCATACCATCAAAACAGATAATTCTGTGCTTGTTTTGGGTTGTTAATGCTCCTGTTACAACTCTTTTTTGTGTCTGTTTAGAGGTGTTAATGCTTTTTCTACTGCATCATGGGTTGTGTATTCCCTCTCAATAATTTAGAAAATTACAATTCTTTTTCAACTTCTCGTATGCCAAATAGTTTTGTTAGTTATTCTTCCAACATAAATGAAAATTTCCATTGAAGTTTTAAACTAAGTGGTAATATTTTTCCTAAGTCGTAATAGAATCTAAACTGAAGTTAACTTAAAAGTAAATTAACAGTACTCAGACAGTATAGCTGAAAGAAGATGTGCATTAGTATGCAAACGGAAATATCTTCCTAATAATAATGAACACAATGATAAAACTAAATCACCATTTTTTACCATACATCCAATCATAACCAACTTAAGTAGATATCAATATAACATTACTAGAATAAATTAGCTATCACTATGACATGGGAGTAATGGGGCTTAAGTTATGACATCCATCAGTATTCACGTTGAAATATTGTAACTTCGAAGAATATTCTATATGTATCTTTTGTGGTCCCTGATGGTCCTACTGGCAGAACCACTTGTATTATATTGTACCCCGATGCTTCTAATAGGAAGAACTAATAAGGTTGTCCCCTCTAATTGTAAAGGTGGGTCATTAGCACCCCAGTGTGGTTACTTGAGCCTACATGTGTAACTCAATCCTACATTATTAACTTGAGCCTACATGTCGGATGAGTTAATTGAAGTGAATGGATGAATATAAATAGAGGTAGTTCTCCTCATTTGAGCACACACTCTCACTTGAGTAGCGCACTTGTGGAGGAGAGAAGTAGCTGGAGAAGGAGGAGGATCAGGTTTTTGATCTCCTTGCTGGTTTTATCTTTAACCTTTTTGGGGAATCTATATTGAGGAAGCTTTTGCTAGGTTTTTCCCTTTAGGGTTTTCCCAGGATAAATCTGTGTTGTTCTTGTGATGTTGTTTCTTTCAGTGATCCTGTGTATATGCTTTTGTTATGAAAATGAAATGAAATACTGATGTCTTAGCTAAGCATATGAAAAATTAACATGGTATCAGAGCTAACCTGAACAGGACAGCTTTCACAAGGAAAAATAGCCCTCTCTCTCTCCCTGAAAGAAATTAGGGATTCTTGCAGAAGAATTTTTTTTTAGTGAGCCTAGAATAGGATTTCTATCCTCATGAAAATTGAATTTTAGAGACCTGGATCAATATTTTTGGTTGGGTTAAACTCCAGGAAAGTCAAACCCTAGTTTGACCCCGAGCCAAAAAAACCCTAAATACTAAAACTGCTAAGTCTTGGTACATTTGCTATGTCCTGATATTGGCGAAGTTTCAGGAGCTGAAAATTGCAGAGGCCGACGATAAAATCCTGATGTACATTGTATCCAAACTTCAGCTTCATATTCTCTATATTTTGGGATATATGATACCTCCAAGTTATGGTTCCAGCCTCTTTCAGAATTCATCCCTAAACAGGACACCTAGAGAAAATCTCTATAGCTTGGGCTACCTAGGTCCAAATGGAATTCCTGAAGATGTTACAGAAACAGAATGAACTTTACTTTCTATGGTATGAATATTAGACTCAGAAGATGAACCAGTGACACATGGCATGCCATACAACTTCTTTATTCTGAACAGTCCTGTAACAGGTCACCCTAGGAAAATGATCATAAATCCCAATTGATGAAACCTATTCTGATGAATCCTATGGTTTTGGATCAGGAACATGCGAGGTTACCTCAGTAAGATATTTAAGACATAAATCAGCAGAAATTTCAGAGATATCATAGAAACAGTGACAGGCATTTCTGCAGAAGAAATTGGAAAACTAGGGCTTCTTGTTCCGGGAGCTTCCCTCCACTGTTTTCAGAAAATGAGTACATTGGACAGCTCCATTTGAAGATATATATCTTTCTATCCAATCAGATATGAAAGATTCAAAGTTTTAAAAATTAGGGTTTCTCTGACAAGCCCTAGATCAGCCAACTCTAGAAGTAGGACGGACACCTCAAATCGGTAAGATCTAATCTTTTGCTATTTTCATTTGAGGTTCTCATTTCAAAGTGATATATCACATCAGTTGACAACTTCCAAGAATGGAAGTATTTGATCTCTCTGAATAAAATGAATTGGACACCTACATGAGTAGAGAGGTTCCAGTTCCATACGAAGATGAGGCTCAAAGCCTTACACAAGAAGAACTTGATCAAGGCCAAGAAGATAATTGTTGATTCAATCATAGATCAACTTATACCACAAGTGTCTTCCGTAAAGACACCAAAGATGTTTGATTCCTTGATCAAGCTATTTGAAGATAAGAACTTAAATCAGAAGATGGATTTGAGAAAACAGTTGAAGAATGTGAAGATCTAGAATGCAGAACAACTTGAAGTGGTAGAAGAAGAATGTATGCCAGAAGTAAGTGATTACTTTTAGCTTGACTAATAAGAAGAGAAGAAGAAGATGAGAGAAATTGAAGATCAAGCTCTCACCATTCAAAGAAGATCCCTCAAGCGATGAGGAATATGAAAAACTCAATTCTTGAAGAACCTCTTATTCATCTTATCATTTGGATAAGAAATGATGATTTCATGAATGAAGAAGATGATAAAGCAGAATGATCAAGATGGAGTCTACCCATGAAAAAAATAAAAGATAAGTATTCAGTTGCCATTTCATGATATTGTTTTGTTATACATTTGATTATATTTAGTTGATGTGTTATGCATGATATATTGTTTACATTAATACTACTAATATGCATGTGATGGGTAAGTATCTCATGGTGCTATACTCTCCAGTGCTACTTATCAAAAGGCATCTAGAAAGTTTCTATGAGATATGGATGAATGTTGTATTGGCTAAATAGTTGCATGATGCATAAGAATTTGTCGTTATGCATATGTTTCATGAAATAGTTCTAACCATGAAACTGGTGCATTTGAATTGTAGGAAAGGTCCTGTACAGACTCCTACAAGAAAAGAAGGACAGGACTTGTTCCGAAGAACAAGTGATGACAATCCAATAAACATGAATATGAAGCTCCCAGGGTCAGAGACACCATGACGGAAGAAAGAGCTTCAGAAAGTGGTAGATCCACCTCAAAGGATGAATACCACCATGGGTATTAGAGATAACTCAAGATGAAGAAAAGAATTCTATAAAAGAAACTATGATCAAAGAATAACAGTTGATCATGGGGAATGATGTATACGATATGATTTCGAGACATAAAGGGAAGTACATAGTATCCTCCATATGGATCTACAAGAAAAAGAGTACAAAGAAAGGTTCATGATTTGCCTCAGAAAGAATAGACTATGACATGACATACTCTATTGACCAGTATATATCAAGCATAGAACCACCTGTACAGAATAAAGAAGGAAGATAATACTCCACTTTAGGGGGAGTGACTGTAGAAGATATCTGAGTTCAACACGTTACAACATGATGGATAGCTTCTTCATGGATCGAGACTTTACTAAGAGTAAAGTGGGTTCCAACCTTCAAAATTGAATGTAGAAGACTAGGATATGTTGATGATCTGACAAGACAAACTCATGATGAAAGAATACTAGAATGATGTATGGGATATAGTTCCAAAACCAGAATGAAGG